>PITA01015280.1:0-11456 GCA_004023965.1 Spilogale gracilis
TTTCTTCTTCAGCAATTCCTTAGCGATTCGGGGTCTTTTTTGGTTCCATATAAATTTTAGGATTGTTTGTTCTAACGTTTTGAAGAATGTTGGTGGAATTTTGATCGGAATGGCATTGAAAGTGTAGATTGCTCTGGGCAGTATAAACATTTTGACAATGTTTATTCTTCCGATCCATGAGCATGGAATGCTCTTCCATGTGAGAATTCATTTTTATTGCTGCCCTTTACAGAAAATGCACCTGAAAGCATTATCTCTGCGTTGCTGTTTCTAATTTCTCTTTCAGACAGACTATAAGTAAGTTCCACTGACCCTGAACTTGTTAAGACATCAGTGACCTCCATCCACATTGTTGTTTGTTAATTCAGGGGTGGGTTGTGTCCTGTCTCATTTAATTTAGGACCATTTGACACAGTACATTTTTAGCTACCTCAGCTTCAGAGAATGTCCACTTAGGTCTCACCACATCCACTGCCACCACATGGTTACCTGGAGTGGTGCCTCTGTCTCTGCTTTCTAACCACCTCATATAATGTTATTCTCCATACAGCAACAGGATTGATTTTTTTTTTTCTATTAAGTATAAAGTCATTCCTTCACACAAAAAATTTTCAGTGATTTCCATCTCAGAGTGAAAAGAAGAGTCTTCACAGTGGCCTCAGGGAGTGTGACCCCTCTTATCTCTTCAATTTCATCTCTGTTTTCTCCCCTCATTCACTCTGCTTCAGCTTCATGGGCCCCCTAGCTATACTTCAGGTACCTGGGCTTTTACCTCTGGGTCTTCGCTTTTATTCTGCCCTTTCCCCAAATATGTACATGACTTAATGTGCTCCATGTTTTTGCTCAAATTATTAATGTGCCTGTGAACTCAACTCTGTTCACCCATTTCAGAAATTTAAACTTCTCCCTATACCACTCCATATCTTTTTTACACTGCCTTTCTGTCTGTTTGTCTGTCTCTCTCTCTCTCTCTTTCTCTCTCTCCCCATCTCCCTCCTTCTCCCTCCCTCCTCTTCTCTTTGAGGAGCAGGCGTGATAAAACATTTATCCCCTTCTAACACATTTCATATGTAGTTTACATCTTTATTCTGTTTCTTGTCTGTCCCCTTCACTGGTGTATAACCTCCATAAGAACAGGTTTTCTTACCTGTTTTATTAGCAGCACTCTCATTGGCTAGAAGAATGTCGGGTAATACTGTATATTTCACAAATATTTGTTCAGTGAATTCACTTAAACTTAACAACATAAGAGAACATTTTTCCATCCATTCCAGAATGTTCCCTAAGATTATGAAGGTTCTTTGTGCTTGTGTCTTAGGCTTTCCCCAAAAGGCAGAAACCCAAGGTCTTCCCAATGTGAATCGAACCTATCCCTCCATGCACTCACTCTGCCTCTTCCCTCACTGATCACTTGAGCCCTATGACCTGGATGTCAATTGTTCTTAGAAATTGCTTTTGTGTTGCGTACTGTCTCAAGTGTTTCTTTCAGTTTGAGATTAGGTTTAAGTTGTGGTAGAATTTCCTTCCTTGTCTCTTCTGTCTAGAGCTTCTGCCCTCCTTAGATTTAAGTACTATCAAAGGTTTTGTTGTTTTTTATTTTTTAATAGTCAGTAATAAACTTTAATGTTTCATTTAACTAACTTCTTTACAAAAGACCCATACATACATAGAGTCTCACTCTGTGTGTATTTGCATTGCACAAGTCCCCTGGCCCACCAAATGTGTCTTCTCCCAGCAAATAACTTTCCTGTGGTCATTTGTACGACTCTGGTATACTCCAGTTTCATACTGAAAATTACATATCCAATTTTATTATGAATTAATATATGGTTTCTTTTTTTTTTTTTCCTCTAGAACTAAAGGTGGTCCACAGATTGCTTATGAACGCAGCTTTAGGTGGAAACTTGCTCACTTCCGTTATTTGTGCCAGGTACTACAGTGGTAAATAAGTCTTACATTCATGTTCAGTCAGTCTTATCTTTATACTATACTTGCACTACAGCTTACATGATATCACGATATTATTTTTGTTTTTAGTCTAATGCACTACCCAGTCATGTAAAGATCAATGTATCCCGGCAGACACTATTTGAAGATTCCTTCCAACAGGTAAGGAAGATTTTATCAGAGTAAACAGCTATATTCTATGTATATAAATAAAGGGAGTTAGGGTTTAGAAATTTTAAACCATGACTGCCCCTTACTGAGTATCCCTTATTATAATAGTTATAATGAACCTCATGATGTAGTGGGTGATTGCCAGATGCTTGGCACTGACACCTTACAAGTATTGTTTCATTTAATTCATCCTCACAACATCCTTTGAGATAACTCTGGCCATTAAGTCCATTTTAAGTGAAGCTTAAACAGCTTCTGGAGCAAGACACATTTTGATAATTACTTTTCTAAGACTTCATTAACTCAAATTTAAGTCTTGATAGTACTACCAAATTAAAATTAAATCAGTATAGATACTGTGTTCCATTTAAGTATCCCTTCGGTAACCCTAATGTTCATTCTTACCTCCTGTCGGTTTCAGTTTAAAGGTAATGATCTCAGAGAGACCTCATTCAAGCACACTATTAGGATGGCAGTCCCTGCTCACCTCCCTCATAGTCTCATTCTAGCCCTTTATGTATTTTCAGTAACACTTAGCACCATGTGACCCATTTTTTTTGTCTCCCTTACTAGAAGGTAAGCTCCATTGGAGCACAGACCACTTCATTTACTGCTGTTATGCTCAGTACCTAGAAGGGTGTCTTGTATATGGCAGACATTCAGTAAACATTCAGTGAATGAATAAATATAATATGTCTGCCTTTCCTGAGTCGTCTGCAGAATATTTAAGGATAAAAAATCAAATTATTATCAGTTCTTTTTTTCTGATAATGTAGAGAATTTTTCATAAAAGTCTTCTCATTCCCACCCTCCCCCAAAAGTATTACAGTGTGAACTGAAAGTCCTTGTGTATACAGGTACACAGGGATTTTTACATAAACAAGCCGAAATGAAATAGCAGCACTCAAAAATCAGAGATGTTCAAATCCTAACTTAATTTATTAGCTGTTGGAATTTGGGCAAGATATTTAATGCAGCTATTATCAAAACGTTTTTTGGTTTAAGTTAATAAATCGTTAGCTTGTTATAAGCTTTCTTCTAGTAAGTGTACATTCAGATTCATGAAAGACTTTATTTGCTTTGTTCTCTGGCGTGGGGAGAAGCATGGTCTGTTTGACGAGGGTGACTGCCTCTGAGGCGAAGTCCTGCGGGTGAGCTCTGCTGTCACCTGGACATGCCGGTCTTGGCTTTGGTTTTGACACGTGTGGTGGAAATAATTGTTACCCAGAAGTAAAGGAAAGCCTGTTTGCTATAATCCTAATGTAAGCCAGTCAGGATTATGGAAATTGGGTTGACGTATTGTATAAATCCTTTGCTTTAGCTGAGTTCCTTTCCTAACAAGAGATGGAATATGTGGTATGATGAGCAGGACACAGAACAAGCTCTTTTGCTTCTCATCAAATGTTGCTAGTTAGAAATATTTACAAATCACTTTTTACAAGAATCTGGTAAAATTTGGGTAGTGACAGCGGAAGGAATGTTTTTTAAACTTAAAAGCTTTCTGTGTCTCTCTTTCTTTCTTGCCACTAACCCAAAGTAGCACTACCATTTAATAGTAGAAGAGGGGAAAGAGATTTTGGAAGGTGAATCACAGAAAGCTTAATAGAGTAAGGTATATCCCTACTAGCTTGTGGAACACGTCAGTTGATCTCAAATTAAAGGCATTGTTGTATGAGATAGGGAAAAGTGAAATTTTAGAAATACAGATGAAATTTAAATTGAATTGTTTTGGAAGAAGCTTATGCTGTATATGAGTGTTTTAAGTATCCATGTTTTTGTTTTTAATTAGATTATGGCATTAAAACCCTATGACTTGAGAAGGCGATTATATGTAATATTTAGAGGAGAAGAAGGACTTGATTATGGTGGTCTAGCAAGGTAAAATAAAAAACACACATCTGCTTTGAAATAAGTATGTCTCCATTGTATGCAATGGATGTATTCTTGAAAAGATACATTTTTTTCAGTAGCAATGCAGAGTTATTTTTAAAAACAAAAATTAAAATATTAGCACAATTCTAGAGGTAAGCAACGTTATAACTATCATGGTTATCCTATACATTTTCTCTGCATATATATAAATTTGTATGTATGTGTGATACAATACGTATTTGCTGGTTTTTTAACAGAATTGATCTTACAACATGCACAATATAGCAACTTCATTTTATTGTTTTGTATTTCATGGACATCTTTTCACATCCTATATGGAGCTAATAATACTCTAATGGTGCTAATACTCTCTTTTATTTAATGGCTGTGTAATATTATGTTGTATGTAGATGTCGTAATTAATGGATCAGCGTACATGAGGTTTTTTCTTAATTTTTGCTATCAAAATGGTGTTTTATGTGTGTGTTTTAATCCAGTCTGAGTCCTTTTGAGAACAGTTTTTCACCTTTGTTAAATACGTTAACAGTGGACAATGTGAAGCAATATCAGTGGAAAATCCTTTTGCTTTTCAACTTTTTTAATGAACAACTTTAAAAATTTTTGCTTTGCCTGAACCTAATTTGACTATTTTTTAGCAGAATGCTTTCATTACATCTTTTAAAAGAATTAAACCTGCTTTTCATAGGAACAGATCTTTTTAAACTAATATTTCAGAGGTGTACAGAATTACAAAATCACACAATTTATACAGCAGGCAAAAAGAGGTGGGAGCATATTTGTGGGATTATTAGAGGTTTGTTTAATTAGCGTATTTCTTCTCCAGTGCATTTAATTAAGATTTTTCAGAAAAGAAGCAGTACCTATCACATCTATTGTGATTTATCTCAGTTTCAGGAATGTTCAGCATTAAAAAGAGGGGCGCCTGGCTGGCTCAGTCATTAAATGTCTGCCTTTGGCTCAGGTCATGGTCCTGGAGTCCCAGGAGCCCTGCCTCAGGGTCCCTGCTCAGCGGGAACCCTGCTTCTCCCTCTCTCATTCCCCCTGCTTGTGTTCCCTCTCTAGCTGTGTTTCTCTCTGTCGAATAAATAAATAAAATATTTTTTTAAAAAAAGACATTAAAAAAAGATCTACCTTAGAAATGAAATACAGTTTTATTTTTTTACAGTGTCTAACTTTGTAGCATTCATATGCTTATCTGTGCCTATAGTTACCTCAACTGTTTGGGTATAGTTTTATGTTTTGAGGGTTTTAATGCATATATTCAGTTACTCTATAACATGGTTTTCTTATTCCCAAATTCTTAATTTTGATTCATGTATTCATGTTATGGTGTATTCAGGAGTTCACAAGGCTGATGATGTACTCCTTTAGTTTTGCATGTTTGAAAATGTGTTTTCTTTTGCTTTTGTATATAAACAACTTCACTAGATAAAAATTTCTTCTGCAACTGTAGTTTCTCCCCTATTCTGTAGACATTATTTCACTGTCTTCTAGCACTGAATGTTATAGCATGTGAAGTAGAAGGCCAGCCCTTTGTGGGAAACTTTTTTTTTTTACCTTTGGATACCCACACAGTCCTTTTCCTTGAAGTTCATTAATTTCATTGTTGATTGTTTTATATCTTTTCTTAGGAACATACTAAGATCTTTCTTAATTCAAGGGAAATTTTCTTCTATTATGTCTTTGAATATTTTTTTCTGTTCCATTTGTTCCATTTTTCTTCAGGAACATCAGTCATGGGTATGTGGAATCTTCTTTGTCAGTCTTACATGTCTGTCATCTTTTCTCTGATTATTTTTATCTTTTGTGTTTTTCCATTTTGTTTTGATTTTCTCAAACCTGTCCTCATGTCACTGTATGCAGTACTGCCCTACATTTTGTTGCTTCTGATGTGATTTTTCTTCATTAGTGGCTTTACTGTTTTCTTCATTTTCTTTTCTAGGCTCTGCTGCCACATCTGTTGTCTCATAATTTGTTCAACCTCTAGTATCTCTTTAATTTATTTGAGAGTACAGTAAAGGATATGTTGAAAGTAAACTCTTCCACTTCTTGTTAGTTAGAATTTTTCCTTCCTTTTTTTTTTTTTTTTTTTAATGTCAGGGTATATAGGTCAGATACCATGCACAGGCATTCTTTACTTATTTATTTAGGCATTCTTCTTTTGAATGTATTCAGTTTTCTCTGGGCTGCTCTTTGCTAAAAGTGATCTGCAGCAACTAGGAGCTTTATTTCTAGGGTTTTTTTGTTTTTTGTTTTGTTTTGTTTTATTTGCATCTGAACACATTCTTACAGGTCTGTCAGTCCTTTCCCCTGGGGGCATGTTTTACCTTAGCCTTGTCACAGTGGGAAGGAAGTCACTTGGTTCAGCTACTACTTTGGGACTAGATTTAGTTTTGTAAATCGGTATTTATCATTTCTTAGTTGATTTCGTTTAGGGAAAGACTCCCTTCTCTGCCAGTCAGGCAGTTTCTGAGATTATATTTTTATAGTTTCAGAAAAAGCTTTTGTAAATGGGCTTCCAGATTTAGCCTGCCTAATAATGGCTCCCATTGTGATTTTAAATTTTTTCAATTATTTAACAGCATTAAAGAAAATCACTAGATTATTTTTAAGAATCAAGATTTCTGGCTTCTTTTTAAAAACCCTAGACCCACGTTCCCACCTTCTCACCTTTGAATCTGCAAAGCTAATCCAGCTCCGTAGGAAAGATACTCATTTTCGCTCTGTGCCACCACTGCACTGTCATATAAGGGCAATGATTATCTGCCTAGAAAGAATTCTTCCTTAAAACTGATAATCACTTTTATCAGGGATATAATGAAGAATGGAGGATTGTCGCTAAGTAGAGCATGTGAAGCCCATGCAGAGAAAGAAGCCATTTGTACTGATCACTATAAACATTTGAGCTTGGCACCTGCTTTAGAAGAATTGCTGTTGCAGAGAATTTTGCAGATTGGGTTTATTTTGTGATATGAATTATTAATCTTTTATCTAGTTGGAGTTCATTATTAGACTTTGATAAATAAGCCAAAATAGTGGTAATAACTTAGAGAATGCTTATCACATTTAAAGATTTCATGTTTTTAATTTTAGTTCAATTTGTAATATGTTGGCAATAAAACTAAAACTATTTCCGGAGCAGCAGTGCTGGGTATGTCGGTATCACCAGCAGATACTTAGTAAAACCTATTGCATGTAGATCCTAGAGTGCCTGTGAGTTAAGGGTACAAAAATATATATGAAGGCGTGGCTTTTACTTTTGAGGAGCTTTTAGTCTCATGGATGGGCAGGTCAGATACAGGAGAATGAATATTGTGGTTGTTATCACAGTACCACAAGATATTCAGTAATTGATACAAATAAATATGCTGAAAGTGGCTTCAAAAAATGAAATGGGATGAGTCTCAGTTGGACTGAAAGCAAAAGTGGGACCTACAGGCTGGATTGGCACTGAGGAGACATACCCAAACAAAAGTATGGCAGAGAAATAAGCCTGTTATTTCTGAGTAGCACTGAGCTCGTAGTTTGGTGTCGTAGGAACTGCAGGTAACTGAGTGAAGGGCCAGATCTTAGGAAGACTTAACTGGAGGGCTGAGGAATTAGGCAGCAGAGTGATGAAAGGCTGTTAAGCAGAGATATGATGTGTGCATGGGTGTATTTAAGATTTGTTTTTAAATTCATGTATGTATAAATGCTAAAAAATAATATTATTTTCTTTTAGAGAATGGTTTTTCTTGCTTTCACATGAAGTTTTGAACCCTATGTATTGCTTATTTGAGTATGCTGGGAAGAACAACTATTGTCTTCAAATAAATCCAGCATCAACCATTAACCCAGACCATCTTTCATACTTCTGTTTTATTGGTCGCTTTATTGCTATGGTAAGTCCTTATTTTCCTTTATTTATTTATTTATTTATTTATTCATTTGTTTATTCGTTATTTGCTTATTTCAGACGTGTTTTGGAGAGGGAGGCCTTAAACTAATGATCCATGTTATCCTTGGTTATGTATATTTACAAATTCTGTTACCAAGGAAGTTTGCCTAGAGAGGAAAGTACCATATTTTTTGAGTACCTATATGAAATCAAGTTTATGAATATGAGGATTATTGATGTAGCCGCTTAGTTTTTAGAAGTCCTTTTGTTTTACAAATTAAAGCTTAATATTGCGTGACTACTTCTAAATAAAAGGAAAATCTGAGTTGTATGACAATTGCATTTGACTGATGTTTTGAGAATTTTCAGAGCTTTGCAGAAACTTTTGTGGGACTCCTGTCTTTTCAGAAGTGTTTGTATTTGTTTGTACTTTCTGTCTATTCACTTAGCAAATATTTTTTAAGCACCAACTGTGGCATCATGATATGACAGAGATGAGACCATGATAAAAAGACACAGTCCCTGCTTTCAGGGATCTAAATTCTATCAGAGGGAGATAGAGTAACACATAAGTATGTGCCGAGGGTAAAGGAATGTTGCTTTTTTATATGGTTTGATGAGAGGTGGGCTCTCTGGGAGGTAACGCATGAACAGAAACATAAAAGCAAGGGATTAAATGGTGCCTATATCTTGGAGAATAACATTTTAGACATAAGGAACAGCAAAAAAAAAAAAAAAGACTGCAGTGTGGAATTATATTTTTGATTGAAAATGGCATGTGTGGAGAGTATATGAGAGAGAATTTGGTAGGAGATGGGGTTGAAAGGTACTAGTGTGGGACTTCTAGGAAATTCACTGAAGGGTTTTGGGCGGGGAGTGACATGATCTAAGTAATGTGATCTGACTTAGCTCTTATTAAGTTCACCAGACTGCTGTGTAGAAGAGACTGTAGTTGGGGGCACAGGGGAATAACTGAGAGCAAGGCCATTCTGAGAGCAAGGCCATTTGCAAGACCAAGTTCCCACTGGAGGTTGGTCATGAACTTGTTAGCATGGTTGTATATACATTTCTAGCATGTTCCAATACCAAGGCATAGGCATGAAAAGTAGGTTAAGGGTTGTATTTAGCTGGGCTTTGGATTTTGCCAGAATTTCTTTGAGGAGAGGTTGGGTTTGAAGGTAAGGTATACAGTGGAGTAATTTTAATGATTGATGATGGGCTCAAAGCTGAATAAGGAGATAAATAACTGTTGAGAAGCTGAGAAACAATAATAAGGTTGCATGTAATTTTTAGATCCCAGGAGGGGTCAGAAATTGCCGATACCACTGCAAAAGGTGGTGAGCTAGAAAATGAGGTGAGGGTTAAAATTGAGTTTGTGAAAGAATATTGTTATTGCTCATAACAGTATCTGAGGTATGATGTCAAAAATGTTTAGCTAAGTGAAAACAAAGGTTACTGAAAGGACTAAAAAGGATAGTAAGAGAATCATCATTGTAGATATCGAAGTGTCTAATGATGGTAGTGCAGAAGAACACAGCATTGAGGGAGGAGTAAGGAGAAGCTCAGTGATCTAGGGTTGATGGCCCTGAAGTGGGTGCAGAGATGTGGCCGTGAGCCACTCGTGGTAGTATGAAGCCATGAGCTTTCAGATGGGCAGATTTGGGGAGGACGAATTAGGAATGAGGAGCAACACTTGCCACTGTTTCTAGGTGTGGTGACATGAAGGGAATGGGAGAGAAAAAGCACCCCTGTGGGAGGACTTGGGGGGAAGCAAAGTCTTCAGAAAAATGCTAGGTGTTTGTTAAATCAAGATGCTAAAGGATCTTCAAAGAACAAGTATGTGGGGAATTTTGTTAATGATGGATCACCAGCTTCAGAAGGGCAAAGCGTAGAGATGGTTTTGGGCGTTAGGGGAGGTGTGAGAAATGGAATTGGATTTTGAGATGGATGGGCAGTTGGTGGTGGGAGTTGGGGTGTGAGGGGTTCTGGCGCTTCCTGCTTGGCTGTTGTGAGCAGGAGTGAAGGCAGATGGGGTCGGTCCTGCAAATCTTTTAGGCAAGGAGTGGAGAAGGGGTCTTGCCAGGTGCATGCAGGCTTCCTGAGGCTTCATCTGTATTTCTGCATCCAGTTAGGCTAACTTAACTTATAAAACACTCTAGAAAGAGTGGGGGTCTGATACTGTTCTTTTACAGTCCTCCTTGACAGTTACTGGTAGTTACTGTGTTTCATACTTAGCATTTTACATAATATTTTGGTTTTCATGATCTATCCTGGTTACTTTTATTAAGTGCTTATTTTGGCCTGTGAAGCCTCATGATTTCTCTGTTACCATTGTGCTCTGAATAAGAAAATTGTTGTTTTATAAATTTTTAAGTAAAATTTTTTATTTCTCTTGGCAGGCACTTTTTCATGGGAAGTTTATTGATACTGGTTTTTCTTTACCATTCTACAAGCGTATGCTAAGTAAAAAACTGACCATTAAGGATTTGGAATCTATTGATACTGAATTTTATAACTCCCTTATCTGGATAAGGTTTGAAGATTTATCTTTCAATAAGACATTTTGTTGAAGCCAATTTAGATACCATGTTAATTAGTTAATATATGTTTATATCACCCAGAGACAACAACATTGAAGAATGTGGCTTAGAAATGTACTTTTCTGTTGACATGGAAATTTTGGGAAAGGTTACTTCGCATGACCTGAAGTTAGGAGGCTCTAATATCCTGGTGACGGAGGAGAACAAAGATGAATATATTGGGTAAGGTGATACACCTAATTGACCTTAATCTGTAGAACTTCTAGAGTGTGTCAGAACTAACTCCTCTATCTGTGCCCTTAATTTGACCCCATGTTCACTCCTCTGGGAAGCTGTTGCACATTCATTCCTCCTTTCATTTATCCTTTTTTGTCATTTGCTCTCTACTCAGTCTTCATCTCAGTTTATAAACATATCTGACGGGACTCAAAAATTCAGACGCACTAAAATAACTTCTCTTGCCTCTGATGTACATTTATTTAAGTTCCCAACAGTACCAGTGCTCTTGAAATGAGACAAATGATGACCTTCACTTTGCCACTTCTGCTTGCTGTAAGCATTCTGCCTTTTTCCAGATCAAAATTTATGGAACTGTGGGGCTAAAAAGGGGTTTGCAAAGACTGTGCAACTTCTTTATTTTTAGATGAAGCACCCAGGGTGTTCTCTCAGGTAATAGCGAAGCTCAGCCTGGAACCAGGCCGTGCCCAGCAGGCAGATGCTCACTCTTCCAGCTCACTTTTCCTGTTTAACTTACTCTTGTCACAGTACCTGCCACAGCCTCTGTCTTGAAACTCTTTGTTCCCTTGAATTCCATGATCCTGCACCGTATGGATTTTCTTCACTTTCTCTGTAATGATGGTTATCCTAAATCTCCATTTCCTAAATGTAGTGTAATATAAGAGTGATCAAAAACTAACCACAGTCAAGATGAGATGATCAGAATTGTTTCTGGAAGGCTAACTCTGCCATCTTTGCGGAGAACAAACTAGGAGGGATAAATGAATGGAAGGAAGTAGTCAGAGATCAGA
>PITA01015280.1:11556-50772 GCA_004023965.1 Spilogale gracilis
GACAGAGGGAGAAGGAAAGTAAATGGGAACTAGGGTAATCCAGGGAGGGAGACGAAACAACAGAGACTGGACACAGAATCAACCTGAGCGACTGGAGGGAGGGGGGTGGGGGGATGGGAGAGCCTGGCGGTGGGTACTGGGGACACCTAAAGCGTAGAGCACTGGGTGTGGGGAATGGGGAATGAATCTTGGAACACTGGAAAAAAAATTTAGTAACAATAAAAAAAAATGGTAAATTTCAAAAAAAAAAAAAAAAAAAGAATAGTTCCGATTCCATGACCAATTACGTGTCATGGGGAAGATACTAGCAAATGAAGTATTTGAGGTTTCTGGATTGGTTAATAGTTACATATGTTAGCAGGATATCCAAGGAGAAAGGATTTTAATATCTTAGGAGGAAAGCAGGATTTGGGAATTTAAGAATTACTGGCTTTTCTATGATAGTTAAAACTTAGGTAATTGATGATAGCATCTTCAAGTAGTAAGTAATGAGAAAAGAAGGCAGAGGGCACCTGGGTGGTTTAGTCGTTAAGCATCTGCCTTTGGCTCAGGTCATGATCCCAGGGTCCTGGGACCGAGCTCCGCATCAGGCTCCCTGCTAGGCGGGAAGCCCGCTTCTCCATCTCCCACTCCCCTTGCTTCTGTTCCCTCTCTCGCTGTATTTCTCTCCATCAAAAAATTGAATAAAATCTTAAAAAAAAAAAAAAAGGCAGAGATCTCAGTGATACTGACATTTCTGGAATAGTGAAACTAGTGAAGGAAACAAAGGAACAGTGGGTTGAAGGAAGGGTTTTGGAAATAGTCTGAGTGCCCATGTGGGCAAATGGGAAGAAGGTAGGAAATGTAGAGTTGAGGGCATGGGCAAAAGAGGGCAAGTACTTGATGAAGAACAGTTGTGGAGGCAGCAAGAATGAAAGGTTTGCCTCTGCAGAAATGACCTAGGAAGCAGAGGAATGTGGATAAATCTGTGCTGTTCTTCTCAGGGACCTCCAGACCCATCTACTATCAATGAGTGGCCCCTTGTGGAGATTCTGCGTTTCCATAGATTCTCTTCCTTACTTTATTGCACTTCCCTCTTCAACCTCTGCTTTATATGTCTCCTCAGAATGTTTTATTTTCATCTTATTTTTTTCTGTTAGGAAATCTTTGTCTTATCTCTAATAAATTAGCATGTAAAGAACCAGTTCTCCAGCTTTAAACCTTCTCAAGTCTTCCGTGGTGCTGGAAGGAGAACCTGTTGAGTGATGGTAGTCTTTCCCTGACTGTGTCAGCACACACTATTTGGGATTGATTATTTGTTGACACATGCCCAGGAAATAAGTGCTCGAATGTGACTGTTTTACTGACAAAAAACTTCCTATTTTGAAAAGCATCCTTTTTAGCTACTGATGTGCTGAAACTGATTTCCGCATGTGTCAACTCTTTAGCTACTTACACACACAACATCAACATGTATATGTCATATGTAACACACACACACGGGATATTTGGAAAAAGAGAAGGAGTTTCAGAAGTACTTGGTGTTTCTAAGCTTTCACCTCACACAACAGATTATTTTTAAATACATTTTTTATTTTCAGTTTAATGACAGAGTGGCGTTTTTCTCGAGGAGTGCAGGAACAGACCAAAGCTTTCCTTGATGGTTTCAATGAAGTTGTCCCTCTTCAGTGGCTACAGTACTTTGATGAGAAAGAACTGGAGGTGAGGCTCTTTTATTATATTATTTAGGAAATGTTACTGGGAGGTTGAACTGTTCTTTGTGCTTCTATAGGAGGATGTCCACACATTTTTAAATGATGTGGCACAATCTTGAGTCGTCTTATTCACGCCAGTATTCAGGGGTATTGAAATCCTAGCATGGGGTGATGGTCTTAAGTTCGCTAAACCATGATGATGTCATGGGCTACAGAGTCATTAATCAGTGCCCATTCTTAGGGGTCCTGAAGAGTGAGTATAACCTTATTAATAACTTGAGGAACCTAATGAAATCCTGGTTTTCTGATGAGTTGTCTCAAAGATCAGTTTGTTAGGTCATAAGTTCTTAGTGGTCTTAACTATATTTAGACTTGTTAGAAGTATATCAGAAATTTGTTTTGGGGGGATAGGAGAGAGTGAAATACACATAACAGAATTTACCATTTTGAACATTTCTAAGTATACGGTTCAGTAATATTAAGTATACTCACATTATTTTGCAGCCAGTCTCTAGGATTAATTTTCATTTTGTAAAACTGAAACTCTATATCCATTCAATAACTCCCCTCTTCCCTTTCCCTGGCCCTACCATTCAATTTAATATGAGTTTGACTACTCTGGATATCTCCTGTAAGTGACCTCGTGTAGTATTTGTCTTACTGTGACTGGCTCATTTCACTTAATGTCATCATAGTTTATCCTTATTGTATCATATGTGAGAATTTATTTTTTAGGGCTGAGTAATATTCCATTGTATGTATATACCACATTTAATCCATTTATCAGTCACTGGATATTTGGTTTGCTTCTACCTTTTGGTTATTGGGAGTACTCCTGCTATGAATATGGATATATTAGATATCTCTTAGAGATACTGTTCTCAGTTCTTTGGGTTATATACCCAGGAGTGGTATTGCTGGATCATAAAGTAATTCTATATTTAATTATTTGAGGAACTATCATTGTTTTCTGCAATGCTATACCATATATTGTGTTCCCACCAAAAGTGTGCAGGGATTCCAATTTCTGCATAACTTTGCCCACACTTGTTATTTTCTGCTTTGTTTTGTTACAGTAGCCAACCCTCTTGGGTATGATACCCCACTGTGGTTTTGATTCATATTTCTGTAATGACTAGTTATAGTAAAGTCTTGAAGTCTTCTTTCTCCATATAGATTAGAATATAGGCAGGGCTGTTAGGATATTCCTTGGTATTCCTGCTGCCTTTGGATGCAATATCTTAACTTTAGCCATCTTCAGTTCTCTGATAAGAAATTTGGTTTGTTCATATGTGCATATGAACAGTTAGCACTAAAATTGTATATAGTAATATTCCTATATAGAAACTAACCTGGAAACCAGCAAGCACATGAAAATCAGGACTCTTGAGACTGGATGATAATGTAGATGCTATAAATCTGCTTAACGTCTCTTTCTTTTAACAGCTGGACTGTACAGATTAGCAGAAACACATCAGAAGAATAGAATGGAAGATATTTTTTAAGAGTAGTATTAATCTTTTTTTAATCACAGACTTAAGAATCTGAAGAAAATTAAACAATTTTTGTCTTCAAAATGAATACACCTAAAATGTTCCATACCTGCCATTAAAACCTATCTTAGAGGCCCACCTAGTTAAAGAGGGACGTCAATGGTCAGAGTCCAGCACAGATGAAACTAAGACTATAGATGTAAACAATACGAATAGGTGCATACTTTTATATAGCCTTTGGTAGAGTTTACAGTTGTCTCACACATAGCCCTGTAAAGTAGTTGGGCCATATGATAATATCCTTTTACACATAAGGAGACTAAAAGCCCCTACTGGTTACTGATTTGCCTTTAGCTCATATTACAGAGCTGTGAGAAAAAAATATAGATGTTTTTTGTTGTTTTGCTTTATGTTGATTGTTATTCCTAGTCTGTTGTTCTTTTATTTCCAGTCATCTCTCTCTTAACCATGAATAACGTCACAGTAATGGGCATGCATACCATTATTTGAAATAATGGTTATTCATTGTTATGGCTCTTTACAAGTTAAAATCTGTTTAAACTAAGAAGATGTAACAATCATTCTTTGTAAAAACTCTCATCACACTAGGACTAGAAGGCAACTTTATCAGTATGTTAAAGGGACTCAACAAAAAAAGATATACCCTGACATCATTCTAATTGGTGATACCATGAATATTTCATATTGAGGTTGGGAAGAAGGCAAAGGTGTCTGCTCTCATCCTTTATATTCCCCATTGTACCAGGTGGCCCAGCCAGTGCAGTGAGACAAAAGTAGAAATAAAAAGCATAAAGACTGGAAAGGAGTAAAAAAATTCATGGTAGCATGATTGTCAACCTAGAAAATCCTACGAAATTTGCCACAAAAAACTACTAGAAATAACAGTGAATTTAGCAAGAGTACAGAATAGAAAGCTGATAATGTAAAAGTCAAATGTGTATCTTCTGTGTACCAGGAACACATAGAAATTGACATCTTAAAGTTTTATGTAAAGCATTCAAAAAATAAATTTTATTGGGCGCCTGGGTGGCTCAGTGGGTTAAAGCCTCTGCCTTTGGCTCAGGTCATAATCTCAGGGTCCTGGGATCGAGGCCCACATCCGGCTCTCTGCTCAGCAGGAAGCCTGTTTCCTCCTCTCTCTCTGCCTGCCTCTCTGCCTACTTGTGATCTCTCTCTGTCAAATAAATAAATAAAATCTTTTAAAAAAACAAAAATAAAAAAGTAAAAAATAAATTTTATCAAGAGCATGCAAAAGCTCTATACCTAAAAACACAAAACATTGCTCAGAAAAATGAAAGATGACTTTAACTAATGAAGGAATGCATCATGTTATGTATTAGAAGACTCAATAATATAAAATGTCATTTCTCTCCAAATTGATCTGTATATTTAGTGCAATCCCAATCAGCATCCTGGAAGAATTTTTTGTAGTAATTGACAGGCTGATTCTAAAATTACAAGGAAATAAGGTATTAGATAAGCTAAAACAATTTTAAAAAAAAAAATTTATCAGAGATAACGTGCACACAAATAGCGGGAGCAGGAGGCAGGGAGTGAAGTAGGCTCCCTGCTGAGCAAGAAGCCCAATGTGGGACTTGATCCCAGAACCCTGGGATCATGACCTGAGCAGAAGGCAGATGCTTAACCAACTGAGCCACTCAGGCGTCCAACAGTTAATTTTGCAAAAGGACAGACTTGGAGGATGTTCACTACCTGATTTCAAAAAATCATTATTAAACCATAGTAATTGGGGCTCCCGGGTGGCTAGCTGGTTAAGAAACTGCCTTGGGCTCAGGTCATGGTCCTGGAGGCCTGGGATAGAGTCCCGCATTGGGCTTCCTGCTCCACAGAGTCTTGTTTCTCCCTCTGACCTTCTCCTCTCTCATGTTATCTGTCACTCTCCTCTCTAATGAGTAAATGAAATCTTAAAAAAAAAAAAAAATTAAAAAAAAAACCATAGTAATTGAGATACTATGGTATTTTTGAAAGGATACATAAATAGATCAGTGGAACAATAAGAGTCCAGAAATAGGTTTGTTATACATACATATATTTATCATAAGTGCTAGTATTTTTCAGTGGGGAAATAGAAAGTCTTTTAAACAAATGATGCTGGATAACTAGATGTCCATATGTTAGAAAATTCACCTTGACCCTTACCTTAACCCATGGAAGAAAGACTAATTTTTTTTAAGATTTCTTTATTTATTTATTTGACAGAGAAAGACAGCGACAGAGGGAACACTAGGAGGGTGAGTGGGAGAGGGGAGAAGCAGGCTTCCTGCTGAGCAGGGAGCCCTACACAGGGCTCAGTCCCAGGACCCCCAGGATCATGACTGAGCCAAAGGCAGATGCCTAGTGACTAAGCCACCCAGATGCCCCAGAAAGATTAATTTAAAACATAAGCGTAAATATGAAAGCTGAAAAAGAAAACAGGAGAAAAATCTTAGTACGGGCAGAAGTTTCTTGGGAAGAATACAAAACAAGGGCGCCTGGGTGGCTCAGTGAGTTGGTGCCTCTGCTTTCTGCTCAGGTCATGATCTCAGGGTCCTGAGATCGAGGCCCACATCAGGCTCTCTACTCAGCAGGGAGCCTGCTTCCCCTTCTCTGCCTGTGTCTCTGCCTGCTTGTGATCTCTCTCCCTGTCAAATGAATAAATGAGAATCTTTAAAAAAAAAAAAAACACACAAAACAATTAGCCACACATTATATATATTATTACATTATATATTAAGAGGAATTATTATATTTCATTATATTTATTAAATTAAATATTTTATATATTGTATATTCCATATATAATTTATTTTATATATTTTGCTATATATTTTATGTATTTATATCTTATATTTATGTTCTATGAAATATATACATATTTTATATTTCTATATATATTTCATTATATTCATATATAATATATATGAAAACTTACAACTCAGTCAAAAGAGGAGAAGTTTCTAGAATGGGCAAAGACTTCACAAAGGAAGCTATGATGGCAAGTAAACGCATGAAACATGCTCATTTGTTACTGGGCTGGGGAAATGCAAATTAAAACTAAATGAAATACCACTTTGGGGTAATGTTGGAAGTTTCTTGTAATGTTAAACATATAAGCCTTTTAAGCCCTAGCAGTTCCACTCTTAGGTATTTACTCAAGTGAAGTAAAACACATACATTCATACAAAGATTTTTCCATAAATGTTAATCACAACTTTATTCATCAAAGCCAGAAACTTGAAGTAACCTCTAAATGACCATTAAGAAGTAAATGGATAGGTACATTATTGTATAGTTGTATAATGAAATATCACTCAGTATGAAAGAAACATGGCACCCACAACAGTGTGGGCGAGTCTCATAAACATTGTGTTGCTGGGGTAAGGTAGAGGGTGGAAACAACAGAAAAGATTGTTGATCATGTATCATATATATGAATCACATTCTCAAAAGTTTAATCTGTAATGTTATCATTAATCATGTAGAGCCAAAGACGAAGATGGTGGTTTTGACTGCAAAAAGGGACCTAATAGCTATATTCTACATCTTAAATCTTGATTGTGGTAGTGGTTAAATAGGTGTGTAGGTCTGTCAAAAGTCATATAATTCTACTTAATAAGTAAACACCTGCATGTTACTACATATAAATTGTTGTTCAAAGTTAATTAATGAGAAAGGAAATAAGTATCAGACTATCTCATCATGCCAAAAATAGCTTTCATCCCCTATGTAATGTACTGAGATTATTTGAAAATTGCACATAGAATACTTTATTCCCAAAGCCTGGAAATGTTAATTTTTAACTTTAAATAGGGAAGACAGCATAGATTAAAAAAAGAACCAGGAATTTATGTTTGAAACTTAATAATTTGGATACCTAATTTGGGATATTTTTTTTGTAAGAGATTCTTTTAGCATAGCTGATGTTTTCCTTGAAGAATAGTAACTTTAAATGCTTTCAGTTTGAGTTCAGTAAACATGGAAAAGATAAAGTACCAGAGAACCCTTATTCTAAATTGCTACAAATTTTGTTGGATCTGCTTACTGTGATCATTAGTTGTCATGCACCTAACTGTTCATATAATTAGACATGTGCCTAGGTATTCATTAGCAAATCTGAGTCATACAGTTAACTTTCTTCACTAAGTCTGTACTTGATCTGCTACCGTGCTCATTTCCCAGGTTATGTTGTGTGGCATGCAGGAGGTTGACCTGGCAGATTGGCAGAGAAATACTGTGTATCGACATTATACAAGAAACAGCAAGCAAATCATTTGGTTTTGGCAGGTATTTGCTTTTATCTTTTTGAAACAAATGGTTCGAAGAAACGTTTTCTCATGACACAGTGGTTTAAAAAACAAGTTTGTTTTTAAAACTGAAACTGCCTTTGGACATGGTTTTTAGTCTTTGAATTATAAATCAGAAGTTGAATATGTAAACATTTGTTAAAGGAGTTCCATTGCTTATTTTGTTTTCCCAAATGAGAGAATTAATGACAGAATCTTCTTAAGTAGTAGTTTAATGGTAATACTTGTAGGTATAGCATATTTTTTCTAGTAATATCAAAGTATTCTTAAAATTCTAGTTAATTCTGGAAATACATGGGGAAGTACGTGGAGCCCAGTATAAGGCTTAAACTCACAACTGTCCCTGAGATCAAGAGTCAGACGCTTAACCTTTTGAGCCACTCAGGCATCCCATTAGTATGCTTATTTATTTATTTATTTTATTTTTAAAAAGATTTTATTTATTTATTTGACAGAGAGAAACACAGCCAGAGAGGGAACACAAGCAGGGGGAGTGAGAGAGGGAGAAGCAGGCTTCCCGCCGAGCAGGGAGCCCGATGTGGGACTCGATCCTGGGTCTCCAAGATCATGACCTGAGCCGAAGGCAGTCGCTCAATCAACTGAGCCACCCAGGCGCACCTAGTATGTTTTTTTTAATGAGAAAGTCAATGAAGATACTTGATTCCTCTGAAGGTGATAATACGCTAAGGAATTAGAATAATCTAGAGGATAATGCCTAAGAATTACTTCCTTTTTACTTTCTCTCCCTTACTCCCTTTCTCTTTTGTTGGTGTTTTAGCTTAAACTATAATAGGGTGGTCTCATCCAAGTGCTACATGCTAATCTTGAAGCACATTTTATTACATTTTGCATGTTGTGTGTTTATGAATTTAAAATCTCTAGGCTAGGGATATTCTTCACAAAAATCCACTAATTAAGACTCACTTGCCCAATTCAGTGACTGAACTTCAGGTTTACATGTGCTGAACTTTCATTGTCAAGTGAAAACTAAGCCTGGGATTTTGTTTATTACTAGAGAAAGACTTTTCCAGAAGTGGAATCTTTTCATAAGATACTTCTGCAAATTTATCTTATAGATATACTTCAGCATATGCAAAATGTCACATACTAGATAAGAGTATTTTTTGTACCATTACTAGAATACTAACAGAGACTTCAGATACCCAAATGTCTGCTGGGAAGGAACTGAGTAAATAAATTATAATATACTTGTTCTGTAATTCTACCTTGTAATCATTCTTTTACTTTAAATGCAAATTAACAAAAATATTAGAGAATGACATGTTTGTACACAATTTTAAAGGAAAAAGAAAGGTGTATATAATGTGCTATTATAGATTCAAAGTGTATGCTAGTATTGCTGACCCCTGAACAACAAGGGTTTGAACTGTACCAGTCTTACTTATATGTCATTTTTCTACAGCACCATATTGTGAATGTATTTTCCTTAGGATTTTTTTTAGTGACTTTCCTCTAGCTTATTTTATTCTAAGAATATAGCGTATACTGGGCACCTGGGTGGCTTAGTGGGTTAAAGCCTCTGCCTTCGGCTCAGGTCATGATCTCAGGGTCCTGGGATCGAGGCCCGCATTGGGCTGTCTGCTCAGTGGGGAGCCTACTTCCTCCTCTCTCTGCCTGCCTCTCTGCCTACTTGTGATCTCTCTCTCTCTCTCTGTCAAATAAATAAATAAAATTTAAAAATATATAGTGTATACTATATACACAAAATTTGTGTTGTTTATGGGCCATTAGTTAAATTTGGGGGCATCAAAAGTCGTATATGGATTTTCCTGAGAATCCAACCACACATGATGTCAGCTCTTCTAACCCCTGCGTTGTTCAAGGTTAAGTGTATATGAATATGTTATCTCTTGAAAAGGTAGAGAAAAGACTGGCCACAAGGTGTGAAAGCTGCTCTTGTTGCTGTTTGCCTTTTACTGCCTTTGAATTCTATACTGTGTGCCTCTGTTACCTATTATAAAAAATAAAGAGCGACTGGCTGGCTCAATCGGTAGAGCATGTAACCCTTGATCTCAGGGTCATGAGTTCAATCCCCATGTTGGGCATAGAGCTTACAAAAAATAGTAATAAGTGAATAAAAAATTAAACATAGGAATATATCCATTTTCGGCTTAAAATATCTGAATTGCATCACATACAGAATGTATGCAGGTGTCTGTAGTCTTCCTTTCTAGTCTCCTTACTAGCTTTTTCATTCCTTCATGCTCCTTGACTTTCCCTTTGGACATCTGTATTTGTGTACCTGAGGAGCTTGAGCTTAAAGTCATGTAAATCCAAGTGAATAGTTGTTTTTTCCAGATTGGGTTTGTTTTAGGAAAAAGGTTGGTCTAGACATGGTAATAAGCTCTGTTTCTTAAGTCTGGATGAAATGTGTACCTCAGTACAGTTCTATACAGAAATGTTTTTGATCATCATTAGTGCTTTTTGTCTTATCCTTATATTTTTACTTTTTATAATTTTTTTTTTTTAAGATTTTATTTGAGAGAGCGAGCCAGCATGAGAGGGGAGAAGGTTAGAGGGAGAAGCAGACTCCCCACGGAGCAGGGAGCCCTATGTTGGACTTGATCCCAGGACTCCAGGATCATGACCTGAGCCAAAGGCAGTTACTTAACCAACTGAACCACCCAGGCGCCCCAATACAAATTTTATTTTTTAAGATACACTTCTACTCTCAGACTGCTCCATAAGTTCACTTGCCTTCTATTACAAGATACTCAGACCAATTCAAATCTATTATTCCACTACATTACACATTTATGTCCTTCTCTGAAAAGGTAGTAAACATACCAAGTATTTTAACAAAATGCATAGTTTAAGTTTCCAAGTACAAAGAATCCAAAGAGTTGAGAAAATAGTATTTGGTGGGAGAAAATGCCACAAACTATTGGGACTGGTGATTGGGAAGTGTTTGGTTTTGGTAGCTGATTGAGAGAAGGGCAGTTGACTCAGATCAGGATTACTGGGTTAGAGCTCAAGCAGAGGGGAGTTCAGATGTTCTGCCACTTAGTAGCAGTTTGTAAGACAAAGTGTTATATCTCTCTAGGCCTCTGTTTGCTTATTTATGTAGTAGGGATGCTAATGTTTTATCTCCAAGCATTATTGTAAGTGCTAAACACACAAAAAGCATATGGTACAGAGCTTGGCAGAAGCCCCAAATAGGTGATAGCTGTAAAATTGTAGCTGATCAACTTCTGTTACCTGTTAGTGGTATGACCTTTTGTAGCCTCCCATTTTCCTCTCCGTAAGATGAATGTATTAATAGTAGTGGCCAACCAGTGGTATATTTGTAAGGATTAACTGAAGATTCATAGTGTACTTCGCATATGACTATCCTTAATAAATTCTTGAAGAAATTTAAGAATAATTTAAATATACTATTTTAACTACTAGAGATACTTTAATAGTAAAGTAAATTTGATTTTGTTTCACAGTTTGTGAAGGAGACAGACAATGAAGTAAGGATGCGACTATTACAGTTTGTCACTGGAACCTGCCGTTTACCTCTAGGAGGATTTGCTGAGCTCATGGGTAAATGCAGTTTTACTGCAGTTTCTCTGTAGATAATTTTGTGGTAATAATGGCTTTAGACACACAGTAGACTTGAATCTGAGAATATTCTTCTGTGCTCTCTATATGGTATCTACCAGAAGAACTAATTAATAGTTAATACCAAGTACATTTGTAAGACCAAAGTGGAAGCTGCTTACATAGTCTGGTTGGCCATTGCTCTATTCCTTAGGGTAAATTATGAAGGGAGCAAAATTCTTTAGAGCTACTTTTCTTTCCACTGATTTATTGCTGGATTTCTACAGCAATAAGAAGCTTCTCTAGGCAGAAGTGATTTATTTACACTGTATTCTGTATTAGTCATAGGATTATGTGACCTGTTCTGTTATACACTAGTTGTCAAAACCAAGAAGTTTAAAGAACCAGATAAATTTTGTCTTATTTTCCTGGTTTAGGAAGTAATGGACCTCAAAAATTTTGCATTGAAAAAGTTGGCAAAGACACCTGGTTACCAAGAAGCCACACGTGGTAAGTTCAAGAATCCTAAATAGGAAGGTGAAGGCCAGAAGAATTTTTTTTTTCTTTTTTTAATGTAAGATTAAGTATAAGTTCTTACTCATTAAAGTAGCTTGAATTTCAGTTTTTAGAACAGACCAATATGGAACTCTGTAACTTTGGAATGATTTCTACTTAGTTACTATACTAAGAAATGTATCCATTGATGAAACACTTATTTAGAATAACCACTATGTATAAAATAAGACTGAATGAAGTGCTTCCTGCCTTTTTATGAGGTTTGCACTCCACTGTGGAAAGGGAACAGAGATGACAAAATAAGTCAACTATTTGAATACTAAGAAGGTCCTTCAAAGGCAATCAAAAGAACCAGAAGGAACCTCCTAGAATGAATGGTTAGGGAGATTTCTCAGAAAGGATAATGTTTGAGTTGGATAAATAGCGTGCTGCAGGAAGAAACAAAAATAAGTGCATTCCAAAGACCTTCAAGTAAGAAATCATTTTTCAAGGAAATGAAAGATGACTGGTGTGACTGGCAGTTAGACAATGAGGGGAGACAGGGATAAAAAGAATTTGGAAACGTAGGCAGGGGTTAAATTATGCAGAGCCTTGTAGGCTATTATAAGGAACTTAGATCTCACTCTAAGAGCAATTAGAAGCCTTTGAAGAGTCTTAAATAGCAGCTAATGAGATTCAGGGGGAAAAAATCACCCTGGCAACAGAGGAGGGAGGAATTAGATTCAAGACTGAAGACAGGGAGGAGATTAGTTGACAGAACTCTTAGAGTCATCCAGGTAAAAGATGATGATAGCTTAGGAGGTACATGGTTCTTTCAGGAGGTCAGAACTATTTTCATACTAAACAGTTATTTGCCTTTTTGTTCGACACTTGCACTTAGGGGTACAAAAGCAATGGTGGGTAAAAATGCTGATGCCTCAGTAAAAATCAAGGCAGTGGCACCAAAATACTGTCTCCGTTCTTCAACAGTGCACACCTGCAGTTTAAAGCAAGGGGTGGGGGGAGCCAGTTTCTTTCAAGATTTTTCTTTATGAAGCAGTAAAAAAAATTATGAAATCTTGATGCTTGAGTATGTATCTTTTTAATGTTCTCTAAGACAAAATGGAAAGCCCGCATAAAGCACTTCTACACATGAGCTACACATGAGAATTGTGGTTGTCTGGAGGGGAAAGCTCTTCGGCAGTTGAGCTGAAAGCTGAACCAGCTTGCTTTTTTAATGGAAAGCTGTTTTTACTGGAAAGCATGAATGACACAGTTTATTTGGCAGACATTTTCTTGAAAAGCAATGAAGTAATGAGCTTATCACTTTAAGGAAAACAACTGACAGCAGTTGTTGTTGGCAACGATGAAAGTTGAGGTTTCGGGTAAAAATTAAAATTTGGGAAAACTCGTGGATACCAACCACCATGAGCTTAAAAGCTTCCCAAAACTCTTCTGATGAGATTGGTGGTATTTAACCAATGCAGGTTTTTTTTTTCTATTACATAATTAACTGTGTCAACATTTAGAAATACTTTATAACTTGGTGAATGATTATTTCCAAATGACCAGTGCATGATGTTAAAAAGTCATGCATGGGTAAAAGATCTATTCAGAGTACAAGACAAATCATTGGGTTTTATGGAAGGTGGCAAAAGTTCTTTGATACGATTTCAGAACTCATGTGTTACCTTTTCAAGCTTAATAGAGTATCTAAGAATAATAACCACAATTACCTGAAAAAAATGACTGGAGTACATCTCTGTTTTCTAACTGCCTGTCTCTGTGGGACAAAATTTCATGTACAGTGCAACAAAATAAATGCACAACTATAGTACATGTGAAAAGGGATCATAACCAAAAAAAAAAAAAATTTTAGAACACCAGCCTAGAGTACGTTGGTAAATCCAACAAGAGAGACTGTTGAGGCAGGGGAGAGGTTCATAACCGAAGGAGATAGTTGTTCAAGAAAGATGAAAAGAATTGTGGTGCAGAGTACAAGCTAAGGAACTAGCGTTTGATAAAAACAGGAACACTTCCTTGGTTTTAATAGGAGAGGAAGAAAAGTTGAGTGTAAACTAGTTAATCACTCTTGGTTTCTGTTTTCTCAAAGTATAAAGTGAAGTCACTGGCTAAGCTTGAAGAAAGTAAAAACTTGTGAAGAGAAAGAGCTGTCAGATTTACTAATAAGCAAAATATGGCTAAGAATGCTGCACACTATTGGATTGTCTACTTGGATCTTTATAAAGTGACACCAATCTGTCTAGTTGTAGGATTCTCCCCTCCAGTAATTTTCAGCTGTTAAGGTCCAAGGAATGAAAAACTAGAAGGCTGAATTCAGTGTTTGATTTTGTTAGTTCAAAAGAGGGAGTGACTGATTTAAAAGTATTTGCAAGGTAGTGGTTATAAGGCTGGGCTGTGTATTATGTACAAAGTAAGGATAGGAACAGTCAGGCTAGGATGGTGAGAAATCAGCTAATAGGTTGCCATCTAAATTGAAGGAAGCTGGAAAGACAATAGAGTTTTTAATTAGAAATTTCTTTTTTAATTAGAACTTTCCTTACAAGGTTCAGGGTGTTATCTTGAAGTCAGTAACTAGAATAGAGGAACAGGTCACTGAAGATGAGAATTGGAAGGCCATGTGTAGCTGTTGCATATCATCCAAGTGAATGATAGATAAAAGAGGAGGACATAGATCAGGTGCCAAAGCTTTCAGTGAATGAAAGGAATATGACAAAGAAAGTTAATAGAGGATAGCAAAAAGTTCAGAAAGGTTGCATACCTAGACTGTGTGCCTCAGAGGAGAGAAGTTTTGTTGATTGGCCACAGGGTAAATGGTATGTTTCAGACGAGGTAGATTTTTAGTTAAGGCAAGAGAGGAGTTACTCAGACTGTAGAAAATTGTAAATCATAAATAAGAAGTTTAGAAGAATGGACTACTGAGTGGAGGACAGGGAAGAGGTAGGGATTTAATTCAGATTAGTGGAATACAAGTGATCAAGTGACACTTGAGTTTTTAGTAGTGACTAAGGTAAGCAGTGCCACAGTCTATGGTGAAATGTAGTCTTGATAATTCTCAGATGAGTTCTCCTGACCCCTCCAATGCTTTGCTTATTGAGGTGCTGACTTTCTGAACAGGGGTTCCCTCAGGCTATATAGAGTGGTATAGCAAATCAACAGGGTACTGTTTCCTTAATCCACAGGAATGGTCTTAGTGTCTTCCCTTTTTATAGACAGAAAGTAGAAGTACAAAATTTGACTCAAAGCTGGAACGAAAAGCTAAACTAAAACTTAAAATAATGTTCTGATATCCACATAGTAAGTATTCAATAAAGGATGAATAGAATTTAGTATGTCTCTACATCCTTTGGCTGATGTCTTTAAAAAGAACCCTGTTTTGGATGTTTTCAAGTAATCTACTTTCTTAGTAGTTCAACATTTATTGAATGGATCAATGTTAGGAGAGGAGGAAGGAACTGCCCCTCATGGGTTTTAGAACCTAATGGAAGAAACCAGTCAGCCATGATACAGAGTATAAGTGCCAACAGAAATAAAAAATGATTTATGGAAAGGAGAATTCTTACAAGGAAGTTGTAGCATTTGGACTGATTCTTAGTGAGAAAAGGTATCCTACGTTATGAGAGAGCCGTAGAACATGTCCTAAGAGAAAAGTGTGCGGTGTGCTTGGAGAACACTAAGTTGATAGAGGGCTATGCCAAACAGCATAGGAGGCTTCCTTCCCCCATACCTTCAATCCATAGGTATTAGAAGCAGCAAAGCTTATTTTTTAGAAGGATGCTTCACGAATTTGCATATCATTCCAGTGCAGGGGCCATCCTAATCTCTTTTGTTTCAGTTTCAGTGTAATGGGCTGCAAAGAGAGCACAGCAAAGGTTTTTTTAAACTGGCATGTCTTGAGGAAAGTACCTCTGGCAGTAGTAGGCTAGAGGTTCAGTAGAAAGAATGACAGAATTTGATAAGGCTTTATATGAAAGACATAAGAACTACAAAGTGACAGATTTTCTTAGTCTAGGACTCTACTGAAAGATTTTCTTCACTTCTGCTATCAGTGTACCTTGAAGCATGAGGGGAGGGGAGAAGGTACATGGTCTGCTTAATTGCTGCCATTTAGTATATTTAACTTTTCATACAGAGATAATAAAATGGTCTGAGAAGAACACCATTTCAATTGGCTGCCTTGTTTCAAAAGGCTCTTACCAGGCTTCCTGACTCATATAGGAGTTGGGGCAAGGGCAGATGGGGTGGTAGGAGGGAATCTGGATAACCTAGAACTTTCCATATGAGAAAATAAATATACAGGGGCACCTGGGTGGCTCACTTGGTTAAGTGACTGCCTTCGGCTCAGATCATGATCCTGGAGTCCCAGGATCAAACCCTACATCAGGCTCCCTGCCCGGCAGGAAGCCTGCTTCTTCCACTCTCACTCCCCCTACTTGTGTTCCCTCTCTGGCTGTGTTTCTCTCTGTCAAAGAAATAAATAAAATCTTTTTAAAAAAAAGAAAAAGAAAGAAAATGAAAATACAGAATGGTTGTAACTGCATTAGAGCCATTTTACTAGACGCCTAGAGTGAGGATTGGACCCCTACCCCCACCCTGCAAACCCTAATCCAGTTGAACACAGCATGGGGAATTCTTTGAGTCTGGTGGGAATGAAAAAGCAAAAGTATATATTTATTGCCACTCTCCACCCCAGAATGTTAGTTCCATGAGGAAAGGGACTGTAGTTTTTCATCCCCCATCACTATACTAGCTTCCAGAAAAATACTTAATAAAATTCTTAAAAACTGGTAAGTAAATGAAAGAAATGGACTTTTTTTTTTTTTTGAGATTTTAAGATTTATTTATTTATTTGAGAGAGAGAGAGGTCACAAGTAGACAGAGAGGCAGGCAGAGAGAGAGGAGGAAACAGGCTCCCTGCTGGGCAGAGAGCCCCACGCAGGCCTTGATCCCAGGACCCTGGGATCATGACCTGAGCTGAAGGCAGAGGCTTTAACCCACTGAGCCACCCAGGCACCAAAGAAATGGACTCTTAAAAATCCAAGAGAGGTTAGGGGAACTTGGGAATTTGTAATTCCAGTGTTCTCCAGGAACTGTTTAAAACTATTTTTATGAGTATGTCTTCATTTCAATAGCAACTGTGCTTTAAGAAATACTGTATTAGAAATCTTTTTAGAGTTTGTTTTATTGAAAACACATCTGTTTTTGTTTTTGTTCAGTTTTAATCGCTTGGATCTACCACCATATAAGAGTTATGAACAACTAAAGGAAAAACTTCTTTTTGCAATAGAAGAGACAGAGGGATTTGGACAAGAATGAATGTGGCTTCTTGTCTTGGAGGAGCTCTTGCATTTAAATACCCCAGCCAAGAAAAATTGCACAGATAGTGTATATAAGCTGTTCATTCTGTACAGTGAATTTTCTGAACCTCTCAAAGTATAAATGTTTTCCGTTCTTCCACAGAAATATGCAAAACAGTTCATCCTTTTCTACTTTATTTATTGTTCCCTTGAAGTCACTGACCAGGAAAAAGATCATCCTTAAATTCTGAAGCAAGCAAGAGACTTTATTAAAAATAAGTATATATCTATATAAGCATATAATAGTGGCTCTAGTTTTATAGAGCTCTGAGTATATTAAACATGACAGCCGTTCAAAAAATAATCTGGATTTGCTTTACCTTGTTTCTAGTATCCACAGGAAAAAGTACAAATTGCTTCATGATCTTCTCCCTTATCTAACATCTTTTGAGGGTGTTTAGTTGCATGGCTGTTCAGGAAGGTATTACGGGCTTAGGCCAAATCTTACTTTGAGTATGTTAAAAAAAAAATGCTGCTGGCTTTTCTGAAGACAGGCATTTGAACCTGTCAATTCATTTTAAATAAATACAGTAGTTGAAAATTTTCCCTCTTTGCTACATCAATAATAGCAGTCAAAGTGTAATGAATGAAACCATAACGTACATGTAAGTCATATACTATATCTGATGCCATTAGTTTATTCTAGAGATTGAAAAGAGTTCATTAAGCAGCAAAGAGGTTTGTTTACATGTTACTTTGGGATGCTAGGTATTTGTGGAGTTTAAAAGAATCAGGTACTTAAGTACTTTTGTTTTTAAATCTGTAATGTTCCTTAAATTTAATTCATAATAAATTGATGCAGTTTGATACTTAGGAACATAATAAGGTAATGTGAACATTTTTGCTTTTGTGTTCGGTTTTGGTTTTATAAAACCAGATGGACTGAAGAGTTGTATAAGCATTTGAACACTCAAATGAAAACTATTTCCTATTAGTGTTCATACATCTTCATTCCTCTTAAATTCATGAAAACTTTATGATCTGAATTATATAGGCATATTAAAGAATCTTTTGGTCCCCAACCCCTTTTACATAGATCATTATTTTTGTCCTAGTAACTTTTTAATTTTTCAATATCAAGGGCATTTGCTGAACTACGAACATGTATAACAAAATCGGATGTGAATGATATTAATGCTATTTTAGCAAACTGGGCTTCCTTATTAACAAAATTTTCAATTTCCATTTGTATCATTTCAGTATGCAATGTAAATTTCAGGAAGTTAAAATTTTTATAACCATTAACTGACATCTTACAATGTAATCTGTAACATAATTTAACCGCTAAGTACATATGGAAAATTCTAGTATACAGTTTAATTTCCCTAAACAGCTTTTGTTTTGCCAAAATTTTATTTTTCTACATATTAGATTGTGTTCTGCACTTCTATTCAGAATTCACAGTAAAGATGAAATAAAGGCAGTGATCCACTATGTTGAATAGACTCCTTTCCCAAATCCTAATCTGAGATTGGGCTATCTTGAAGCATAAAGGATTAAAAATGTGGGGCGCCTGGGTGGCTCAGTTGGTTAAGCAATTGCCTTCGGCTCAGGTCATGATCCCGGAGACCCGGGATCGAGTCCCACATCGGGCTCCCTGCTCGGCGGGAAGCCTGCTTCTCCCTCTCTCACTCCCCCTGCTTCTCCCTCTCTCACTCCCCCTGCTTCTCCCTCTCTCACTCCCCCTGCTTGTGTTCCCTCTCTGGCTGTGTTTCTCTCTGTCAAATAAATAAAATCTTAAAAAAAAAGAAAAACGTGATAGAGGGTGACCAGCCTTCAAAAGGGCTACTAAATTTTTACCATAGAAAGCACTACAGCTCAGTGAATTTTGCCATGACATGACATGACAGAAGTTATTATTGATGAACATTCAGTGGAGGTGAGAATGTGAGAATACCATTTAGCAGATTTGATCGAAGACAGGAGGCTTTCAGGATGCTGCCCCCATCCCCCTTACTTCAGGGAAGAAATTACTGTATAATCAGTTGAGGCTACACAGAACCCAGAGACCAAACCAGCTTTCTGAAGAAGGCTACTATTTTGGAGAACTCAGAGCCTTCTACTTTTCAAATTTAATTAATAGAAAACCAAGCCTACCGGCGGGATTTACCACATCTTAATTCATATAACTCAACTGGCAGTGAGAGAAACTAGGGATGTGGGCTGTCTCTCACATTCTCTCCTCTTTTCCCATCCTTGTCCTATGCTGGGCTGGACAGGCTCACCTTGCTTGCAATGAAAAAACAGGCCAAGGCTCAGAGACAGATTCATATTGTTATTTCAGTGACACTCACTCACCACCACCACCAAACTGAGCCCAATGGGTAAGAGGCACAACTTAATTTCTGATTTCAGTCAGATTTGTTGTCTTCCCAGGAAAGCCGCTATAAGTGGCATGCATATAAGCTCAGAGTTAATAAAACCTTATATAGCCTCACAGCCTTCAGTTAATCATCTGCCTCTTATTTTTAAAACTAGATGGGGTGGTTATGTACTACTTCTATTAAAAATGGGCCCTGACTGGTAAGTTCATCTGGACTGGGAGATTTCTAGATACTTTATAATAAATCATATCTTTGGATTTCCCAAAGGAAACCGTAACTGCATATCCCTTTTGAGGTCCCTGAGCTGTGTGAATGCTCTGCTACACAGACTGCTGCTATATGGTCATCTTCTGAAATGTAAGGAGTCCTGACATTGACTTGTTGATCAGCTGTGGTTCCTACCTTATTAAAGCCTTCTGAGTAAGCCTGTTACAGACTTCTTGAGCCTAAATATTTGTTGAATCCTGGTGGATTATATTGCAGAAGTCAAAAATCTCCTTTAAATATGTAGATGAGAGAACAAAGGTGGTCTTATAAATACTCCCCAGTTTTCTTAACCTGTTGAACTTAGAAGTCAAATTTAAGGTAAATGGTATACCGTATCAAGAAAAGCCTTCTACATTTATGAGGCTCCTTTTTGCCAACTGTATACTCCCCAAAAGACAAAACAGTTCACTGTTCTCAGAGGGTGGTGCAATGGGTCAGAACAGGGCATTCACTAAAAGAAGTTCATGGCTCTTGCCAAAGTAATCCACCCCTCCTAGGTTTTCTTCCCAATAAACTTAAGGTACAATAATACCCAGCCACACACAGTCCCAAATAGGTTGTATGGTGAACAGCACATGAAATAATAAAAAAAAAATACCCCTCAAATAATGAGAAGCAAAAATGTAGAATTTAAAAAGTGGCATCTCCTTAATTCTAAATTTTCTCTCCCAAATCTCAACCAAGAAGAATACAATCCAGTAGCTGCGTTTAAAAATACTGATACAGTTTATCCTTTATTTTCTTTCATCCTCACAACTCCTAAGGTTGGTTTGTTTTTGCTTTTTCTTTGTTATAATGATGCTTATTTTACAGGTAAGTGAGTCATTTTTACAAAGCCCATAGCTAGTAAGTGCTCAGTTGGGAAAGTTTTGCTATTAAGTGGGAGTTTTCAGAGTTTTTATAGATTAGCCACTTTCCAAATCCAGATTTATTCTTAGTCCTCAAAGGAAGTAAACCATATCCACAAGGCAAGGTAATTCTAATCACCTACAGCCCATGTCCGTAGTATGTTTTCAAAACAGACTACTACAAACTACTGTTCACATCATGCATGTGGGGAAATAAACATCTCAAACTAGCAGTCACACCTGGAACACGCACAACAGTTAAGTAGGGACCGCAGATAAAGAAGAATAATGAATGGGGTTCCCAAAAGTAATCACATCTCACTGTGAGTGAGGCAGTATCAAGAACCAGTGTAAGACCTGGTGAATCAAGACTCCTGGGAAGTCAAAAGGAGACAAAGTACACACAATCAGAATCTTAGGAATGTACAACATCTTGGAGAAGGGAGCTAGCTATCCCTTAGTTTAAAAGAGGAAAAAAGGTAAGACAATAGCTCTATAAATTAAGACCCAGCAACTGCACTCCTGGGTGTTGACCCCTGTATAACATGTACCCAATGTTCATAGGAATCAAACACTGGAAACCTAAATGACCTTCAGTGAATGGTTAAAATAAACGGGCACACTAATACAGTGAAATATAATCAACAGTACAAAGGAATCAACTGACTATATTTAAATGAATCTCAAAGGAATTACGTCAAATGAAAATGCCAGTTCTTAAAACGTCACATAATCCAATTCCATTTATATGACATTCTTGAAATTAGTGGTTGCCAGGATTAGGGATGGTAAGGAGAGAAAGTGGATGGGTGTGACCATATAATGGCTAACACTAGGGATTTATATGATTTGGTGGAACCGTTCTATATCGTGATTGTAGCGGCAGTTAAAAAAAAAAACCACATGTTCACAAAATTACATAGAACACACATACACAAGTGAGAGCCTCTAGAAGTAAAATCTGAGTAAGAGCTATGGGCTATACCAATTACCTGGTTTTGATATTGTACTGTAGTTACAGGTTTACCTCTCGGACCTCTCTACCTTCTTCCCCCCCCCCCCCCGAAATTCCTATGAATCTATAATGATTTCAAAGCAAACAAATTTTTTAAAAGCACTATAAAATATCAGAAGACAGACCCCACCCACAGAAGGCTTTATTACTGAAAGATACCTCATTTCATAAAAACTTTCATAGAGGTTATTCTTGAACAAATCCAAACCCTCCACCTCCCATTTGATTACCTGGTATTGCTGGTTAACTCCAAACACACAAACCACACATCACCAGAAAATACTTAGTCACTTGAGAGAAAATTGAAAAGGAGAACATTTCAGATGAAGACACTCAAAACAAAAAAAAACATTAACAAAATATACTAATATGAATTAAATGTAAATAACTATAAGATACCAGAAAAATCAAATCAAAAATTCAAAAACTCAGAACTGGACAAACTACATGAAAATGAAATGCCTGCTGACTGAAATCAGGAAAAAAAAATGGAAGAAAAAGACAAACATCTCAGAAGTGAAGACAAAATTATCTAATGAAGAAAAACAGGAAAATGGAAGACAACATGAAACAAAGGTAAAAAGGAAAACCAAAGAAGTAATAAAAAATTAGGCAAGATGATCTAATTATATAGAACTAGAGTCACTGAAAAGAGGGAGCAGTGGCTCAAAGTGGGGTACAGCAAGTCTGAAATGAGACTAAGATAACTGGACTGGCCTCTTCAAAAAGTCAGTGAATGATGGGATGGGAAAAAAAAGATGGGAGAACTTAAAAATTTTTAAAAACTAAGGCAGAAAATCAAATACAATGTATGGTTGATTGGATCCTGGTTTTTAAAATTATAAGACATTCCTGGGACATTTGAGAAAATATGAATATGGCTGGTATTAGAAGATGATTTTAAAGAATTACTGTTAACTTTTTGTGCTAATGGGTTTTCATTTGTTTAGAAGGATGTCCTTATTCTGGACAAGACAACGCATGTGAAGTATTTAGGGATGAAGTATGTTGTCTACAATTTCAAATGCATAGAAATACAACAGTAAAATATAGCTGACGATTAGCAATTGGAGATGGGTATATAGAGTCCAGGACTTTTTCTTTTTGTTCAAAAATATACAAGGTAACACAGAAATAGCCTACACCCGCAGAGTTGACTGTTAACATCATTCCCAAATCCTTTGGGAAAAACCTACCTGTGCATGCACTCCTGATTTATCTAAGCGACATTCAAGATAATTCTTTTTATAAAATAGTTCTACAGCCTCAAGTAATACTGTCCTATGTAAAACATCTTCATTTGTTTCACCCTTGAGTTCTGTGTTCCTTTCACATTAGGGAAGAGAATCTGGGCTTTGTCTAGTGACAACATCCTCCACTTGTGAGACCATGTCACATTTAAAAAAAAAAAAAAAAATCACTCCATTTTCTGTCCTCTCCTGACTTGTTTTTTCCTTATGCAGGTTGGTTCCAAGATCCATCATTTAAGTACTTTATACCAAGAACCCTCAACATCTTAACCTCCTAATTTTCACCTTCTCTGCAAGATCTCAACTTTGCATCAGTCCAATTTGACAGTGCACAGCCCCAATGAAACCTCTTCCACAAAACTTTTTCTTTTCTTAATCTCCCGTTCTGATGTGTACCTCTGTTTCTGAGCCAGGGAGAAGTCTACCAATCTCTTTGTAATTATTTCTTTTGTTATCAGTGAAGAAACTTAGAATTTTGTACATTTGTTAAATGGTCACATTAAAGGAACCAAGAAAACAGAACAGTTACAGTTTATGTATTATCTTTGTAATTTCATGAAAGATAATGTTTCTTAGATATTTCATGTGCTTTTCTTCTCTGAAAATTCTCAGTTCTTGTCACTGAAACTTGTAAGCAACTGAGCAGCTTCGGTCTGTATCTAAAATGGAAAAATACGTGTTATAAGTAAACAGTACAGCATAGATATCAACTTGCAAAATCTAGTAAGTTCATACAAAGTGGGCTGTTGTTTCTAAGTTTTACCACCATGATAGCACATAAGAATAAAACTGAACAAGAACTGGGTAAGACACATTGCCTGCCTTTTATTTTAGAAATCTTATTTGATCTGCCCTATAAGTCAAACGGGAATAAGGCAGCAAGTAATTCATAACATCTGTTGACAGTAATTAAAACACTATACAGAAATTAACAGAAATGTTAATGAGTCCAATTTGAAATGAACACTACTGTTCAACAAGATACATTTAGACAAATTATACTTTTAATGAAGTTCTTAATTCACCTTTATTTACTAGTGCCTCAGTAGAAACCTATCTGCCGTAATTTATTGGAGATATTTTACCTGTTTATCCTCCTCTGTGTGTGCTGGATAGTCCTTGGCTTTCATTAGCCAGAAGACAGCAAGCTTTTTATTATGTAACTTCAAATATGTCTTTCCTAAAAGAAGCAAGTTTTTGCTGTAGAAGTTTGGATCCACTGTATATAAGAAAGAAAAATTTATCTCAGATGAAACAGAGTTGCTAACTTCTTCAGTTTAAATTCCAATAATAAATTTGTGTGGTCAATATAAGATTAGGCTAACTAGAATTCTCTTTTGTTCAACTATTCCAATTTCAAATATTGGTAAAGTACCATTTATTCAGTGTCTGCTATGTGCTAGGCATTCTACATTTCTCATTTTCATACAATTTTATAAAATAGGTACTCCATTTAACAGGTAAGAAACTGAAGTTCCTGACAGAATGTATGCTCCATAAAGACAGGGGATTTCTTTTTATTAATGTCTTTTATTCCCTACTGCATCCTAAGTACCTAGAACAAAATATGCACCCAATACATACTTGCTGTATGAGTGAATGAAATCATGATACATAGCAATTGACCCTTGAACATTGCAGTATTGAACTGTGTAGGTCCAAATATATGCAGGGTTTTCCCCCATAATTACAGTAAAATACTGTAACTGTATTTTATTTTTTTAACATTTAATTTTCTCTAGTTTTCTGTACTGGAATACAGTCTATAATATATGGAACATATAAAATACATTTTACACAACTATTTTAAGTTTTGGCCAATGGTAGACTATTTAAGGAGTTAACTTTGAGGGGAGCCAGAAGTTAGTTATATGCAGATTTTCAACTATGCAGGGGGTCAGGTACCCCTAACACCCTCATTGTTTAAGGGCCAAGTGTACAGACATACATTGATTTACATTTCCTAAATGCGGGTTTTACTTAAATACAGATTTAACAAAGACTGTTCTTTTGGAATCTATAATGAAGAGGAGAGACAAATGAGCATAACTGAATGTAATAGAAGAATGAAAGGGATGCTTTCACATAGGTATACACATTTTGAAGTGCTATGAGAAACCAAAGAGAAACTCTAAGTTACATCTGGGCTGCCTTGGCAGCTGAATAGGTTTTTAATTGAAAAGTGGAGAATAGGATGCCTGGGTGGCTCAGTTGGTTAAGCGACTGCCTTCGGCTCAGGTCACAATCCCGGAGACCTGGGATCGAGCCCAACATCGGGCTCCCTGCTCGGCAAGAAGCCTGCTTCTCCCTCTCTCACTCCTGCTGCTTGTGTTCCCTCTCTGGCTATGTTTCTGTCAAATAAATAAAATCTTAAAAAAAAAAAGTGGAGAACATTCTTGGCTCAGGAAAAACTGAACTAAAAGCCTATGAAAGCATGAGGCTGTCTCACTAACTTCATTAATTCTTGACACAGATTCCTCTTATCAACCTGGGACTTTCTCTATTTAATGCATACTTTTCCCTGGATAATTTATGGTTAACTCCATTTGCTCCTTAACCCAAAATTGTTTTACTTCTTTAATTTGAACGTATTTATGAGATGTTGTGTAGATGTACTTAAGGTTTCCCTGGAGTTCATCCATCTGTTTATATTCATTCAGCAAATCTGATAGGATTATGCTGCTCATGCTGAGTACTGAGGAACAGACTGTGAGCAAAATGACAAAGACTGCATCATCCCCAAATTTAGTCTTTGACATGTAAACAATACAACTCACATACTCATACTACGGTGTGATAAGGGCTATGATGGGAGAAGTAACACGTACTAAGAGCCTAGGAGGAACTTCTAAACCCGAGGAAAAGACTGCCTGGAGGAACTGACCTACAGAGTAAAACCTCGAGGATGACTGGAGTTACCATGTTTTTCTCAATACCCAAGACCCTTAATTCTCTAAGGCCCTATTTCTACTTTGCAACCATGCTTCCAAATCCCTTTGAGGAAAATTTATTCCCATATTTCATATTCATGCTATAAAAACTATCCCAACAGGTTATCAGTAGAATGCAGTAACATGGGGCACCTGGGTGGCTCAGTTGGTTAAGCAACTGCCTTTGGCTCAGGTCATGATCCCAGAGACCCGGGATCAAGCCCCACATCGGGCTCCCTGCTCGGCGGGAAGCCTGCTTCTCCCTCTCTCACTCCCCCCTGCTTGTGTTCCCTCTCTGGCTGTGTTTCTCTCTGTCAAATAAATAAAATCTTAAAAATAAAACAAAAACAAAAACTTTAAAAAAAAAGGCAGTAACAGAACAAATCAGAATATATCACTGACATAGTTTAACATTCAGACACAATTCAGAAAAAAAATTTTTTTTAAAACCCTCTGCTATCCTAAAAGCATCTGAACAAGTCCATATGAGTAGGCTCTCTAACACAAAGGCTTTAATTTTCTATTAATTTTATAGAAATAGAATTGCAATGGTTTTTTGGTGTATTTGGTAACATGCTTATGTCCTTTACTCTTCTAGTTTGTGCTACTAATATTAAAAAAGATGAACTTAGGATGGCTGATGCCAGTTTTGTACACTGGGCATTTCTTCAAAGTTAGAGCAACATGAAACGCTTCATAAAAGAAGACAATATTTGCAACAAAGCAAAAACTGGCTTGGTTTAAAAACAAGATTTCTCATTTAAATACTTTTTAAAGAGAAAGGGTAAATCTTAGAAAAAATATTTTAAAAACTAATGTGACAGGTATTAACTAGACTTGATTTTATAATCATTTTACAACATATGCAAATATCGAATCCTTATGCTATACACCTGAAACCAATGTCAAATGTAAATTACTCTTCCAAAAAATTTTTACCTAACATTTAAATAAATTAATGATTCTAATCAGCTCTATAATCTTGAATAAGACAGTTAACTTGTCAAAGCCTCCTCTGAGAAAGTTGACTCATATCAAATAAAGGATCGTTCCAGAACTGTAGTTCTAAATTCACTAGCAGCCTACTTCTTACTCTGGTGATCTTTACTGAATAAAGACTAAAAACTGTTTGATACTCTTTAGTGGAAGAAGAAGTATATTAGAATAAGTAACATTTGTGTTTTAAAAATGCCTATTACATATAAAGCATTCATACAATTTTAACTATACTAGTATGTGAAATAGAAAAATATTACCTTGCTCTGCCCTGTGAAAGTAGCCTAATGCCTGTTAAAAACACAAAGAGTCCAAACATAATGAAAAGGGTTATAACAAAATCAATATTAAAAAAACATTCCCTCAATAGTCAGGAAGTAAATTAAGACATCTTAAAATAAAGGTCAATTCATCAACAGTAAAAGTTAACACAGCAAAGTTGAATATTATTAAATCATCAGAGCACAGATTACAGTGTATGGACTACTTCTAATAATAACTTGGTTGCTATTTAGAACTTGTACCAAACCAACATCAAGTGCAGAGAGGAAAGAACATTATCATATGCAACTCAGCTATTTTGATCCTTAAATCTTAATACTCACTACCCATAAAAACTTGGTGATACATAGGTAGTACCAATAAACTTTTTAAAAGTCCTTTATTACTGAAATTCTAATGTTTTTAGTCTGAAACTGTTCTTTTTATCCCATTTTTTTATAATGTATGATTTCCTAGAAACATAATTTGTTGCAATAAAGATGACTGTTAAGAGTACATTCTTTTTAATAATATATATTCCCAACTGCGTCCTGATTATTCAACTAAGTATTATTTTACCAAATTCTCTACCATAGCCTGCGAGATGAAAAAAATCGCTCCTTACCATGACATGGGTACTAGGAAAGCTTTTTTAGTAGCCTTATTTCCTTACTCTGAAAACTTTAGTGGTGTAAGTTAATGTTTGCCCAGAAATCCCTTTCAAATTTTATTTTAAACAAGAAAAGCAAAAGGCCTTGAAAATATGAGAATATAAGCCTTTCAACTCCACTTTCTAATAAAAAAGTTAGAATTACTCTTCCTTTACACAGATAAATGATTTTCCAGGTAAATTACTGTTAAGTGTGTAGAACATGTATCTAAAACTAATAAGGACTAATAATTGCTGAATTTCTTATTTAATGACTTTTATATGGTATAGATTTCAAACAGAAAACAATGGTAGACTTTAGGCATGAGCTATTTAGCCTGGACATTATACCAGAATCATCAGCCACTCACCTAAATTAAAAAAAAAAAGCACTCACAAAGTCACAGATTATAAGTATTATAATACTTATAAGATATATATATAGATTATAAGATAGCTGCACTGGATGGTTAGAAATATTTCAAAGGCCTCACTGCTCAGAGCTGCAGATCGGGACACTACAGAATGGCACTGCAGTTAAGAAATCAGTACTAACTTAACAAAGGACAGCACACTACCTCCTCATAGGTGGAAGTAGGAGGAGTTGCAAACAGCATTTTAGCAATTCTTCTTTGATACCATGGCATTTCAGCAAACGTGTAACACCTACAGAGAAAATAACATATACATCTCAACTGCACCTTTTTTTCTCTTACAGAAAGCTAAGCATCTTAACAGATATAAAAAATAGTTTCTTCTGTTGTATGTTTCAACAATTTGCACTTTACATAATATCCCATAGGTTAATATTCCCAGTGAATTACCCAGAGACTGATTTATACTGATCCATCAATTAGGATGTGATCTGTGACTAAATAATAGTAAACAACAGTACTAGTAATGATAACACAGTATATATCACTCATCACGAAGTGCTCACTCTGTTCCAGGTGCTCGGTGATTATCTCTCATCTACTTCTTAAAAGGAACTAAATGAATTAGGAACATTACCCCTATTTTTTTAGGTAAGAAAAACTAAGAAGTTAAAAAAATGACAGAACTAAACATGATATGTATAAATAACAATGCAAACAACAATTTAAGTCTGCCTATTTAAGAGTAAGGCAGATGATTAACATCCAAAGATCTTGACAACTTTCTGATATAGGTAGTAGTAAAAGTACTGTGTACTCCCTGAGGTAACAACTGTTTCTCATTCATGTTTCCTCCCTAGCACTGTCTCTCCAATCATCATTAGTTCTCAGTGAGCATTTTGTTAGTTTAATACTGTCCTTTGTCCTGAAGGATATTTAACTCCTTTTTAAGAATCAGATACGGGGCTGTCTACACCATTTATTTATAAAACAATTAAATACTCAAGTCTGCACACTACACCCAATGAAAACAGCAGCAAACCTGTCTCGTGTTTGCTGCTCATACCAGCAAAATAATGTTATACAATAGACAAATGGGAAGATACTGAAAGTCAAATTATTTTACTCCTCAGATGAATCGGACTATATGTGACAGACCTTGAAGAAGCAAAGTCCCTTAGGGCATCGAACTGTATTGCTTATATAGTTAGATTAATCCAATTTCATTTAGCCTGGTAAGTAAGAACAGTTTTTCCCCAACAAAAGGAATTCAAAGTCTAGCAAAAATTTTAATGCCTTTTTCATTTTAACATATATTTTTAAATGACCTGAATAACAACAATGGTTACTATCACAATCAAATTCAGCATTTTCTAATACATCATAACTGCTAGTTATGAATTAAATATTGATGAGTGCCAAATACTTTTGAATGCTTTATACCTTGTTTTAAACACTACACAATAAGATCATACTAACTACCACTGAAATTTTAAGAAATATTCTTACCAAATACCCATAAGGTGAATTGAGGTAGCATCTTTTGGGTTCAGTTCAATTGCTTTCTAACAAGAGATGAGAAAGTCAATCATAATTTATTTTCTAAACACAAATGAGTACTTTGTTACTTTACTATGCTTGCTGAAAAAGTCATGATTAAAAAAACCTTTTTGGAGACGCCTGGGTGGCTCAGTTGGTTAAGCAACTGCCTTCGGCTCAGGTCATGATCCTGGAGACCCAGGATCGAGTCCCACATCCGGCTGCCTGCTCGGCGGGAAGCCTGATTCTCCCTCTCTCACTCCCCCTGCCTGTGTTCCCTCTCTGGCTGTGTTTCTCTCTGTCAAATAAATAAAATCTTTAAAAAAAACCAAACAACAACAACAACAACAAAAACCTTTTTGGCAGCCCTGCATTTCAATTCTTCTAGGATAATACCAACTTTTTTTCCCCTCTTCATTCTTCAATGTGGCTAAAATTCATTTCAGTACACTGTTAATGACTGGTATTAGAGTTAACCCTTTTATAAAATTCTGTAACTAACATATGAGAAAAAAACATGAAATTTGTAAATGAATCTAATTTTGAAAACAGTAATCTATACTACTCAATGTTTCTTCTAAATTAGAGGAAAAGTAAGGAGAAAAAGTACTTAATACTTTTACAAAGTTTCTTCCTTTATGTACATTTTGTTCAACTTCACCAACTATACTCAACAAAGGAAAAATACTACTTATAGAATTAGTACAATAATTATATACAATGTAAAAAACACAGTCTGATAGTCTTCCAAATTTCAGTTTATTATATGAAAATCCCATGTGAATTAATGTAAAGCATAAACTACTATTTAAAGCAACTATTTCTCTTTTGGTCCATTATTTTGTTGAAAACCACTGAGAAAAATCTCAGATTAATGTTAAAACTGAGACCTATGTTTTTCTGTAAACTCACATTTTCATTTCAGTCAGTAGTGTGTGAGATAAACATTTTAAAGTATTTGTATTGGTTACCAGTACGGGCTCTGAAGCCAGACTACAAGGGTTCAAATCACAGCTCCAGGTTTTCACCTTGGTAATTTCTCTCTTCTTGCCATGCCTGAGTTTGCTGTTTTATGGAATCAATAGAGTACTATACCTACATTAAAGAGTTGTGGTAAATATAAATGAGCAAGTAACAGGAGGTACTTAACACAGTAATATAACCAGCATAATTTTACTTTTCAAAAGTACCAGACAATTATATTACTGATGCTGATTAATGTTAACAGTAGTAGAGGTTAATAACTAGAATAAGCCTAATAACCAAGTATGACTTAGCAGAAATCTTGCTTCATTAATATGAATAAAGAATCAACACTGACTTTATTTTATTTTCCACTAAATAGTGATATGATTCATAGCAAAATATGTTTTAAAGTACATACAACTTATACACTAAGAAACCTTTCCTAATTGGAGTTCCACTAGAAAATTAAACCCTACAAAAAATTATATGAATAACTATTTTCTCCAATCTACCAAGAACAGTATAGAGCTGGTACCATTCTAGATGCAAGGAAGAGAAGTTAATTCATTAACATGCAATGGATGCCTTAGGGAATTTAATTTTTCTTATGGGACGTGTTGAGAGGGGCTACTCTTAAGTAAACACTTTCTTCTATAATTCCTGACATTAGTTTAAGTGTTTTCAAAAACAATGCAAAGATGGGGCGCCTGGCTGGCTCAGTTGGTAGACCGTGCTCGAGCCCCATGCTGGATGTAGAGATTACTTAAAACCTTAAAAAAACAACAACAATAATCCAAAAATAGGAATTCCCTATGGCTTTAGATACAATAATGGAATTAGGAATAATAGTATAAGTGATCTTTTTAGTATATAAATATTAAACATTGTTTTAAAACTATACTTAACACACATTTGAAATCTGTAAAACAGCAATTTTTTTTTTAAAAGATTTTATTTATTTATTTGATAGAGGGAGAGGCAGACTTCCCACCGAACAGAGAGACCAACATGGGGCTCAATTCTAGGACGCTGGGATCATGACCTGAGCTGAAGGCAGACACTTAACCAACTGAACCACCCAAAATACTGGTTTTTAAAAAATATTCTATAACCTCTGTTTCCATTAATATATTTCCTGCAATTTTTTCATGATTTATATTGGAAGATATTTGTCATATACTTCTGCATATTACAGCACAGAATAACTAAGGTGATTTATTTAATGCCACTGAGCAAATTATGACATTTCACAGAATCTAAGATACCATGAAAGTTACTATACATCATTATATTTATCACTAAAAAGAAAAAAGCACTGCCTATTAAAAGATACCACTGATTATATAATGCAATCTGATTTCAAAGGTCTTACAATGTGAAAAATTTGCATAATATATTGAAAAATACGTATATGCATACACACATGTACAATGTGTGTGTGTGTGTGTGTGTGTGTGTGTGTGTGTGTGTGTGTGTTACTACTGATGCCAGAATAAAAGCTAGGTCTCCTGGGGCTCCTGGGTAGCTCAGTTGTTAAGCATCTGCCTTCGGCTCAGGTTATGAATCTGGAGTCCTGAGATCGAGCCCCACATTGGGCTCCCTGCCTGGCAGGAAGCCTGCTTCTTCTTCTCTCACTCCCCCTGCTTGTGTTCTCTCTCTAGCTTCAAATAAATAAATAAAATTTTTTAAAAAAAAATAGCTAGGTCTCCTGACTCCCAGTCCAATGTTCTTTACTATTGCCCACTGTGTAAAACAGGAACTGAGACTATTACCAAAAAATTCAGAAAAGCTATTAGATAGCTTATCTAGCATTCTTCCTATTAATGTTTCTATCACATTGTTTTCCTTTGTATTTTTGAGATGGCTCTACAATAGCAAAAGAGAAATAAATATGCTGAATTTTTAGTGGCAGTTCTTCCAGAGTTTTTGTTTAGTTGGTTTTTTTTTTTTTTTAAGATTTTATTTATTTGACAGTCACAAGTAGGTAGAGAGGCAGACAGAGAGAGAGGAGGAAGCAGGCTCCCTGCCAAGCAGAGAGCCCAATGTGGGCCTCAATCCCAGGACCCTGATATCATGACCTGAGCTGAAAGCAGAGGCTTTAACCCACTGAGCCACCCAGGTGCCCTTGTTTAGTTTTGCTTAGGAAAATGAGGTAGTACATATGGCACATCATGAAATATACAAACTCCTGGAGAATATCTAGCGTCTAAGGAAGAGCTTACTATCAAAGAAGTAACTTTAGGGGAAATACTAAAACACCAAATATACAGAGATAATAATCGTAAACAGTACCATTACTGTTGGGAGTGGTTTGTCAACTGTGTTAGATTTTATAACAGACCACACCTTGGGATATTTAGGACCTCGTATAGTTCCCTCCCAGAAACTCTGGTCTTGGCCACATAACTTGGTTAGGTCCACAAGATTTACCAAGTGTGATGAAAAACAGAAGCTTGATAAAAATTTTCGCACACTGGAATTTTATCTTGGAATGCTCATTCTTGGAAGCCAGCTACTACGCTGTAAAGAAGCTTGGGTTAGACCACTAAATAATGCAAAGGAAAGTGTAGAGAACGCATCATGTAAGAGGCCATCTTGTACATTACATTCTGTCCCAGCTGAAGACAGAGATGAAGGCAGCCGTCTGAATGACCTTTGCTACACCAAACAGATCAGAAGCACCACTACATAGTTAACCCTTAAAATTCTGAGAAATAGGCTGTCACTGCATTAGACCTCTAAGTTTTAAGTGATTTGCTATATAGCAATAGATAAGTGAAACAAAAATTTATTTAAAAAACTAATTCCTTGCGGCGCCTGGGTGGCTCAGTTGGTTAAGCGACTGCCTTTGGCTCAGGTCATGATCCCAGAGACCCAGGATTGAGTCCCACATCGGGTTCCCTGCTCAGCGGGAAGCCTGCTTCTCCCTCTCTCACTCCCCCTGCTTGTGTTCCCTCTCTGGCTATGTTTCTCTCTGTCAAAAAAATAAAATCTTAAAAAAAAACCAAAAAACTAATTCCTTTTAAAATTCATCCATACCTCAAAATGTTCCTTGATAATGTAGGCATTTGCAATTTTAGCCTTGATGCCTTCATAATCTCCAACATCACTAATACAGATTGCATACCACTAGAAACAGAAGAAAAAAACATGTAAGAATAATAATACTCTACTAATATTCCATTCAATACATGGTAAAATTGAATATTTATTCCTTAGTAGTCATTCTCATTCAACAAAAACTTAGCATAAAAACTGTATTAAATATACTGTCATACACAAAGAAAAGTAGACATGGCCTTTCAAGAATTCAAGGACAGGGGCACCTGTGTAGCTCAGCAGTTAAGCGCTCGGCGGGAAACCCGCTTCTCCCTCTCACTGCCCCTGCTTGTGTTCCCTCTCTAGCTATTTCTGTCAAATAAATAAATAAATAAATAAATAAAATCTAAAAAAAAAAAAAACCACCTCAAGGACAGGACATGCTTATAAAGAACTATATATGATGTAAGGAATGGAGTCTCTAAGGAAGTTATCAGCACAATGGGGAGATAATGATTCATGTTTGTGACAGGAGTATAAATTTAGAAAAATTTGCAATTAAATAACTATCATTTTATTTTCTCATCCTCCTTTCTGCAAGCTGCCTCTTCTCCCAATCTGCACTATTACAGTAATAAGCCACATTTGTGAATTTGTTCCTGTAGCCATAGTTGAGATGATATACCTAAACTGAGACTGAGTTTCATCATCTCACTATCCTCCATATGGAAAGCAAACACAAGCTGGATGAATCCTAAACATTCTTCCCTGATTAGACTGGCAATATTTTTTTTTCTTAAAGAGTTTATTTATTTATTTGACAGAGAGAAACACCGCTGGAGAGGGAACACAAGCAGGGCAAGTGAGAGAGGGAGAAGCAGGCTTCCCACTGAGCAGGGAGCCCGATGTGAGGCTTGATCCCAGGGCTCTGGAATCATGACCCGACCCGAAGGCAGATGCCCAATGAATGAGCCACCCAGGCGCCCCAGACTGGCAGTATTCTGAGATTTTTAACACATGTCAAGAGGTATCACAATAATAGCACAAAGAGCAATTATTAACACATGAAACATCACTTGATGTGCACTATAAGTTAAAAATGTAAACTATAAAACTTAAAGCAACCACTAAAAACAACATAATACAATCAAATTATCAATCAAATAAATAAGTCAATCAAATAAAAAAAATGGAATCCAAAAAATGATCAATACAAAAGAAGGCAGAAAAAGAAGAAAATGAGAACAGATAGAACAAACAGAAAATAGAAAGACAGGAAATTTAGGGGCGCCTGGGTGGCTCAGTTGGTTAAGCGACTGCCTTCGGCTCAGGGCATGATCCCGGAGACCTGGGATGGAGCCCCACATCGGGCTCCCTGCTCGGCGGGAAGCCTGCTTCTCCCTTTCTCACTCCCGCTGCTTGTGTTCCCTCTCTGGCTGTGTTTCTCGCTGTCAAATAAATTAAAAAAAATCTTTAAAAAAAAAAAAAAAGAAAGACAGGAAATTTAAAACCAAAAATATCATTAGTCACATTAAATGTAAATGGTCCAAACACCTCAAATGAAAGGCAGATTGCCAAATTGGATTAAAATTAAGACAGACTAAGAGTGACATAGGTAGTAGAGAAATCTCAATTCTCGGGGTGCCTGGGTGGCTCAGTGGGTTAAGCCTCTGCTTTCAGCTCATGATATCAGGGTCCTGGGATTGAGGCCCGCACTGGGCTCTCTGCTCAGCAGGGAGCCTGCTTCCTCCTCTCTCTCTGCCCACTTGTGATCTCTCTGTCAAATAAATAAAATCTTTAAAAAAAAAAGATTAAGAAATCTGAATTCTCTCCTCCATAAAAGCAATAAATAAAAATGAGCAACAATTATTAGAACCAATATTTTCTTGGAACTCCAAAACTAACCTAAAGCAAAGCAACAGATTATTCTTAGTGAGAACAGTAAACTTCGTGCTGTTTTATCTTACTCCAGTCCCATACCATACTTCCAATCTCAGAGCTGTGAAAATAGCCCTCCATTCCTAAACCAGATGGAACAGAACAGATCTCATTCATGGAGAACTATAATATTTGTTCTCATCTGTTTAGTGGCTCCTTGGAAGACTGGCCTTGTACATATTTCGCTGAACTTGAAAAGGCCCTAGTGATAGAGGATAAAGCTGCTTCCCAAGGTGGGGAGGAGGGAAAGGAGGAAGAGAAAGGTTAGGGAAAGAGATCTTCCTAAGGGCTCTGAAAAACTTCAGTAAAGAAAAGCCAAAAGAGTATTTCATGATATATTTGTGTTCAATTCAAATTTCAGTGCCCACAAATAAAGCTTTACTAGAACACAGCCATGCTCATCACTTATGCATTGACTATAGCAGCTTTTGCTCAACAATGGCAGAGTTGAATTGTGATGAGAGATCTATATGTGATAGTTTAACTGATTCCCACTGCTACTCCATACCCTGTGAATCACACTGATAGGGTTATAACCTGACAGAACTTTGAGTGCCATGCACACTACCATACCATGACACTTTATTGTTTATTACCAATGCTAATGTCAAAGGAAGATAAAACGGACTTCAAACATCATGATTTGAAAGCATAATGAAATGTGAATTATTTTGTTACTGAATTAAATGGCAAAGCATTTTTTGGGGGGGAAAAAAGGAACCTCCAAAATATCCCTAAAAATACAAAAAAACTCACACATGCTTATTAGGAAAGAACTGAGAAGACCCTAAGCTTACCACCTACTGAACTTAACGATCATCACAAATAGGAAGCGAAAGCTAAGGTACAGTTTAAAACTGCTAAGCTAGGCGTTAAAAGTACGTCCCAACACCTAGAGCCTATGGCCAAGACTGAAAACCATTTGGGTTCCAAACATTTTATAAAATCTCTCTCCACGGGGCGCCTGGGTGGCTTAATTGTTAAGCATCTGCCTTCGGCTCAAGTCATGATTTCGGGGTCCTGGGATCGAGCCCTTCATCAGGCTCCCTGCTCGGTGGAAAGCCTGCTTCTCCCTCTCTCACTCACCTTGCTTGTGTTCCCTCTCTAGCTGTGTTTCTGTCAAATAAATACATAAAACCTTTGAAAAGAAAAAAAAATCTATTTAATCATTACCTGACCACTAAGCTAACAGAACAGAGACTTCAGTGGCTTTTTTGATAAAGAATACTTTATGACTTTACAGAATTTTCTCAGAAAAACCACTAACGAGAAACAAAGGAGGGGGCCTAACTGAATGAGTCAGCAGAGCACATGACTCTTGATCTCGAGGTTGTGAGTCTGAGTCCCACAGTGGATGCAGTAATTACTTAAAATCTTAAAAAATAATAATAATGAATACTAAAATAGTCATAGCAAAGGAGGGAATCTGATTTCCAGATTTACCACATTATAATAGTCAACGTGTCCAGTTTTCAACAAAAAATTATAAAGCATGCAAAAAAGTAAGAACAGATAAGCCACACACAGGTGGGAAAAAATCAATAGGAGCTAGGCATGAAGAAGTGCAGAGGTTGGGCATCCTAGACTTTATGTATGTTTAACAAGAAAATGATGTCTAATAGTATCACATCAAATACAGGATTATCAAAAGACAGAAATTACAGAATGGAACCAAAGATATTTTGGAGTTGAAAAGTATAATAAAAGAAATTAAAAATTCACAACACAGAACTGAGGGCTCAATGGTGGATGTGAACAGGCAGAAGAAAGAATTAGCTAATTAGAAGATAATAGGTCAATTCATATTACACAGTATAAGAAACAGAAAGCAAACAGAATGAAGAAAAATGAACCTGCCTGAGAAGCCTACCAAAATACACATAAGGGGAGTCCCAGGAGGGGCGCCTGGGTGGCTCAGTTTATTAACCGTCTGCTTTTGGTTCAGGTCATGATCCTAGAGTCCCAGGATCAAATCCTGCGTCAGGCTCCCTGCTCAGTAGTGGGGGTCTGCTTTCCTCTCTCAGCCTCCTGCTTGTATTCCCTCTCTAGCTGTGTTTCTCTCTGTCAAATAAATAAATACAATCTTTAAAAAAAAAAAGAGGAGTCTCAGGAGGAGAGAAGAGGAGAGAGAAGGGAAGAATGAATATTTTAAAACATTAATGCAAAGGCTTCTCTATTTTGATGAAAACAAGTAACCTCAAGTAAGATCAATTCAGAGATCCAAACTAGACACAGAATAATCAACTCAAAGATAAAAAAAGAGATGATCTCGAAAGCAGTAGGAAAAAAGTGCCATGTACGTTTTCCTGTACAAAGGGTCCTCAACAAGATTAATAGCCAAATCAGTACCACAGACATCAGTCTTAGTCTGCTTGTGCTACTGGAACAAAATACTAGGGTGGGTAGCTAAAACAATAGAAATGTATTATGCTCACAATTTCTGGAGGCTGGGAAGTCCAAGATCAAAATGCCGGCTGATCTGGTCAGAATAAGGGGATGGGAAGAGAGATAGATAAGAGCAAAGTTTGTATACTACTGAAACTAAGTTGACATCTAGTCTGAATTTGTTAATGGATAACACTAAGAGTGTTAATGGATAACCATTAAGACTATATATCAAAATATTTACTATAAGAAACAGGGGAATTAAAATGGTACAACAAAATAAACCTAGTACTAAATAAAGGACACTAATGGAGGACTTGAGAAGCAAAAGATGGAAAACAAATAGTACAAAAATAAAGAACTTATTATTGTCAATTACATGTGAATGGGTTAAACTCTCCAATTAAAGGGCAAAGGTTAGCAAAATGTATTAATATACATGATTCAACTATATACTGTCTACAATTAGATTCAAAGGTATATAGGTTTAAAGTAAAAAGAGGGAAGGGCGCCTGGGTGGCTCAGTGGGTTAAAGTCTCTGCCTTCAGCTCAGGTCATGATCTCAGGATCCTGGGACCGAGGCCCTCATCAGGCTCTCTGCTCAGTAAGGAGCCTGTTCTCTATGCTCTCTCTGTCTGCCTCTCTGCCTACTTGTGGTCTCTCTGTCAAACAAACGGGGCGCCTGGGTGGCTCAGTTGGTTAAGCGACTGCCTTCAGGTCAGGTCATGATCCCGCAGACCTGGGATTGAGCCCCACATCGGGCTCCCTGCTCAAAGGGAAGCCTGCTTCACCCTCTCTCACTCTCCCTGCTTGTGTTCCCTCTCTGGCTGTGTTTCTGTCAAATAAATAAAATCTTTAAAAAAACAAAAAAAAACAAAACAAACACAAATAAATAAACAGAGGGAAGGTTTATCATGCAAACCATACTCACAAGAGAGCTGAGGCAGTATTAGATATTAATTAGAATTAGATAATCTAATAATAGACAAAACAGACTTTAAGAACAAATTATAAGAGACAAAGAAAAACATTACCAAGAACATATAACAATTATAAACAAATATACACCTAACAACAGAGCCCCAGAATAAATAAAACAAAAACTGACAGACTTGAAGGTATAAAGAAATAATTCAAGTATAATAGCTGGGGATTTCAATATTCTATTTCTAAGACTAGGCAGAACAACTAGTCAGAAAATCAGCAAATAGAAGACTCAAAGAATATCATATACCAATTAGACCTAGCACACATCTACAGAACACTCTACCCAACAAGAGCAGACTACATTTTCTTCTCAATTCACATGGAACATTTTCCAGGATAGACAATATATTACGCTATAAAGAAGACTTAAATTTTATTTATTTATTTATTTTTATTGTTACTAAATTTTTTTTTCCAGTGTTCCAAGATTCATTCCCCATTCCCCACACCCAGTGCTCCACGCTCTAGGTGTCCCCAGTACCCACCACCAGGCTCTCCCATCCCCCCACCCTCCTCC
>PITA01015281.1:0-50681 GCA_004023965.1 Spilogale gracilis
GTGGCTCAGTTGGTTGGGCGACTGCCTTCGGCTCAGGTCATGATCCGGGAGACCCGGGATCGAGTCCCACATCGGGCTCCCTGCTCGGCAGGAAGCCTGCTTCTCCCTCTCTCACTCCCCCTGCTTGTGTTTCCTTTCTGGCTGTGTTTCTCTCTGTCAAATAAATAAATAAATAAAATCTTTAAAAAAAAAAAAAAAATGAGAAAGTTCTCCAAGAAGCAACAGAATCTAACCAGATGTGAAACCAAAGACAGGGTTAATATATAGAATGAACATGGATAAATACATCTCCCCTAGGTTCTAAGTAACGTCCACCTTTTATTTAGTTATCACATCACTTTCATTTATAAGGTGCTTCCTTCCTACTCTCAACTCCAAGAGGTAATGATTGGCTTTAAGTCATGTAAACTGAGTGACTAATTTTATTTTGAGCTTGTTCATGTTGACTTTGCAACTACACAGATCTTAGAAAGTAACTTCAGTGAATTTAAATCAGGTCAGTTTCTCCTTAAAAATTAAGGCTCTGTATGGACTGTGTACGTGTGCGCCCGCAAACACACAGACACACACACATATACCCAGCTCCAACAAATGAAACAGTGTGTCTTAACGATCCAAAGCCCTCTAGCCCTTGCACTCTATTCAGTGTTTAATTTCTTTGTATATATAGTAAATGTTTCTAAAGTATGTCAGCCAGTGATTTAACCTTTGAAGGTAAACTTTCCTTATAATATTTCTAAGTAATGCTACCAACACTATAAGCACATGTCAAAGAATATTTATGGAGTAGCAGAAAGTGATCAGCTTTGGAACCATATAGAAACTGAGTTCAAATCCTAGCTCAATCACAAATGATAAGCTCTATGGGTTTTGGTTTTCTGTCTATGCAGTAGAGATTTTATCAATGAATATTTTGTTGCACTCTTGTGAAAGTTTAAAGAAATATATAAAAATAAATAATTTATAAATAATATATAATATTTATAAAGATATAAAAAGAAATAAATAAAAATAATTAGTCTTTGACTTCAGCATCTGTGATATTTGTTCATCTGCCCAAAAAACAATTAAGTGAACTCATTTGTGGTTTTCTGGAAATGAGTTTAATATTATAGTTCAGGTTGTTTTTAATGTGCTGAACACTTTGTTGTGAAATAGAAAATAATTTCCTTCAAATCCTACAAAGTGATCTGCCACACACCTGTTTAAGTTGAAGTAATAATCTAACACCATAACATGCATTTTGGAGAAATCTGAGATAGTAAGGCTGTCAAATATGCAAGTTTTCACCAATTACTCTCCTTTCCTAGCAACTTAATTCTAAAATTCAGTTCTTTCAGACTCAAATAGCATCTTTATTACACATCCATGTTTCAAAGTTTATCACTAGAGACCTGCTTTTCCATCATTTTTTAAAAAGTAGGCTCCACACGAGGTGTGGAGTCCAACACAGGTCCTGAACTCACAACCCTGAGATCAAGACCTTAGCTGAGATCCAGTCAGATGCTTAACTGCCTGAGCCGCCAGGCATCCTTCCATGATTCTAGATTTTGTAATGCTGTATAGAAGGAATTTGAATGTTTTGACTTTCTAGAGGTGCTAAATTTGTATCCAACCAAAGGGAAAAACTTGTTATTCAAAAACTCTAAACGACTAAATTTAGATTTAAATGAACTGATTTGAAATATCTGTCATATAAACAAAAGTGTTTATATAAGTGTATTCACAATAGTTTCACCTCTTTAGAAATCAGCATTCCACATTTTTTTTTTTTTTTTTTTTAGCATTCCACATTTTCTACAGGATTAACTTTTGGAAATTTACTTCGTATTTTTCTTCTGCCTCTTCAATAAAATTATTTATGGATGAAGGCTACTTCCAAGCAGAGGCAATAAAAAGGACTCAATTAAAAATATACAGATAATAAATATGTGTTACTTAATAATCTCAGAAAGATACTGTATAAGGTCTGTAAAGATAAGTAATTGGTAACAATTTCAGGATATATACCTTTATAATTTACCTGTGTAACATTAAAAAAAAGACAGTACAGGCTGCCTGGGTGGCTCAGTGGGTTAAAGCCTCTGCCTTCAGCTCAGGTCACGATCTCAGGGTCCTGGGATCAAGGCCCTCATCAGGCTCTCTGCCTGTCTCTCTGCCTACTTGTGATCTCTCTCTGTCAAATAAATAAACAAAAATCTTAAAAAAAAAAAAAAAGGACAGTATATAAAAAAAAGCTAAAGAACAAATAATTTATAAAAGCTCGACTGGGTTGGTGTGCCTGGGTGGCTCAGTGGGTTAGGCCTCTGCCTTTGGCTCAGGTCATGATTCAGGGTCCTGGGATCGAGGGCCCGCATCCAGCTCTCTGCTCGGCAGGGAGCCTGCTTCCTACTCTCTCTATGCCTACTTGTGATCTATCAAATAAATAAATAAAATATTAAAAAAAAAAAAAAAAAGCTCGACTGGGTTACATAGTTTCACTTCCCTTCCCTAAAAGAAAATGAGAAAAGAAATTTTCTGACACCATAGAAAATTCTACCAAGGAGGGTCAAGTTGGCTAAATTATCACCTTCTGAATGAAGCCTATTCTGACCACTCTTACCTTCTGCAAACTGCACCCCCTCTTGCTCAATGTTCCCTCACGGCTTTAACATTTTCTAACTTAGTTATAATGTTTATTTTTTATCCTGTCTCTACCCACACACTAAAAATGTAGGCTCCACAAGGGCAGGAATTTTTGTTTTGCACTCTGGATGTGTAACCTGAATGCCCACAGTACTGTCTTAACAAATGGTAGGTGCTCAAGAAATAAACACTGAGAGACTGAGGACACATAACAGATAAGAGCAATAAGGATATTTGTGTGCCACTTAATAAGATTACTTCTCTAGATCAGATTGAGAACATTCCTGAATAATGATTAAACCTCCCACCACTTCAGATTACTCTGCTCGCATTTCCCTTCAAGACCCTACCTGCCTGAGTGCGTTCCTATGGCCACCACTGTGCCACTTGGATGAAAATCTGCACAGTGTCCTGGTTCCTAGAAGAGAGACAGACAGCTGTTGGGGAGTACATATGAAAGTCTCCCTAGATCTATGGGAATAGTGGCAAAAACATCTGAAAATAATTCGTTTCATATAAACATGTAGTTCTGATCAATTTTATTGTAGCCAATGAAAAATACCGCATTGATATGAGAGGAAAAAGAATTTCAGAGCAGGAAGGGGTATGTTGGCAAAGTGGCGAGGGAAAAGGACAGCCAGCTTGTGGCTAGGCAGTGGAACAATAAGGATAATAACAACAAACACATATACAGTTCTTTAGTCTGCAAAGAACATGTATACACCTTTGGGCTAGAAGAGGTTGATGTTCAGGTGGGGTAGGGAGAAAATATAGTTAAGAGATAAATCCAAAAGAAGATAGTAGAGTCTTGAGTAAGCAGCGCTTACTGAATCCAACTGCACCACCACCAGAGGCCCAAACATTTCTGTAACAATTAATGCTCCAAAAATATGTCAAATTTCTTTTTTTCTACTGAAACAGACAGAAAAATTGAGTTTTTCCCCTAATTTGCTTCTTTAGAGTGGGTTCATGTATACTTTGTGACTACGCATTCTCCCTTTACTCAACTATATAAATACGCTTGGTTTTAACCAATGCTGAGTCCTTTTTCTTTTGTTGCTCCTCCCAACTGCCAGTTTAGGGCGTTTCTGTGGGGAGACTATGATCACATTTTGCTTTACTTACATCTACGAGCCTGGTCCATTCTAGCCTGTGTTCCACTGAGTTCCACATGCACACCTGTCTGTCCTGAGCACACGTTAAGAGCAAATCTTTGAAGGGATGTGTGGCAAGACCCCAAAGCTCATCTGTATGACCCTGAAAATGAACAGATGCATTATTACAAGAACAAAGGCGTGATAAAAAAGAATCAGTTAATAGTTAAAATCAAACATCTTACCTGTACTTCTATTTGGAAACCATCATTAAATGTTCCCCGTAAAATGAAATTTCGTGATGTGCCTACTAAAAATTGATCTGCCTTTCCTTCTGCTACAGCTCTGATTGTTCCATAATGATCAGGAACCTAAAAAGTAAGTTTATAAAGTCACCATACACTTAACAACATGTATTAATTACTACCTGAAGACTGCATTTATAGCTGTAAGCAATTATGGAGTAATAAATGACATAACTCCAAATCTGAAAGTCATGTGGTATTATTATACTAGTAAGTTCTTTTTTTTTTAAAGATTTTATTTATTTGACAGAAAGAAACACAGCCAGAGAGGGAACACAAGCAGGGGGAGTGAGAGAGGGAGAAGCAGGCTTCCCGGGATCATGACCTGAGACGAAGGCAGTCGCTCAACCAACTGAGCCACCCAGGCGCCCCACTAGTAAGTTCTTTTATTCAATTACACTTTATTACACAGACGTTATAATGCGTTATTATCAATATTCTTTGTTTTAGTCAATTTTAAATTTATATTTTATATGATTTCAAGAGTTCAGTTAGGTGTAGGGGAAAAAGTTCTATTAGGCCACATGGAAAATATGGTCTGGTTTTGTTATTTACCAGTTATGTTTTTAGGGTACATCATTTAGCTGAAGACAAATTTATCTATAATATGGGGAAATAATAATATATACCCTACCTATTCTTGATTGTTGTTAAGGATGAAAATGTAAGAAAAACACATGTGAGATTATCTGTTAACTAAAAAGCAAAATATTGTGAAGTTTATACTTCACAATACATTATAACTATGCTTCATACGACTCCTTGGGAAATCAACCCCATTTAATGCACTACATAGTATACTCTCAGTGAGTAGTGTATTAATAAGATAATAAGCTCAAGCAATGGCTCTTAAATAATTGAATTCTTTATGAAGGAGGAGGACCCAAAGTGACTCCTCAAAGCACAACTAAATCCCAAAAGTAATCTAAATTGGTGTTAGAAATGGCAAAGGGGGTCGCCTGGGTGGCTCAGTGGGTTAAGCCGCTGCCTTCGGCTCAGGTCATGATCTCAGGGTCCTGGGATCGAGGCCCACACCAAGCTCTCTGCTCAGCAGGGAGCCTGCTTCCTCCTTTCTGCCTGCCTCTCTGCCTACTTGTGATCTCTCTGTCAATAACTAAAATCTTAAAAAAAAAAAAAAAGAAATGGCAAAGGGGAATACACCAAATGGTATAGCTTTTGATTACAAAGACTATAAAGTTATCTGTGAAAAAAAGAAAAGCAAAGTTACTGGCATTTTCATTAAGAACCTAAGGTTGTGATAAAGTGACTCAACTTCTTGTCTGTCTTCTTGGAAATAAAACCCAAGGGCAGTATACTATTGGGATCCTTTTTTTTTAAAGATTTTATTTATTTCACAGAGAGAGAGAGATCACAAATAGGCAGAGAGACAGACAGGCAGAGAAAGAGGAGGAAGCAGGCTCCCTGCTGAGCAGAGAGCCCGCCGCGGGCCTCGATCCCAGGACCCTGAGATCATGACCTGAGCTGAAGGCAGAGGCTTTAACCCACTGAGCCACCCAGGTGCCCGGGATCCTCTTTTTTAAGAAAAGATTTTGTCTGGAAAACATGTGTTGAAAACACTGAGCATATTCAAAATTTAAGTCACCCAAAACACAGAAGCAATACTAAACTCTGTGAAATTTGCCCTTGCTCTGAGAATCACTGACCTATAGAATACTATTCTTAACCATTTCACTTCTGGAGACCTCAATTCAATTAGCAAATTTTCCCTGAGCACAGAATACTTGTTAGGGGTTGTGGATACATGTGGTGCATGACATGAAGCAGACACATACATAGATAATTAGCGATCATCACTAAGTCCATTATTAAAAGATTATTTTCAATTTTTAAAATCAAACTGGTTATTTTTTTATACCTTAGAGTTGGATACTGTAACTGATAAATTGTTAAGTCTACTTAAGACACTGTTAAGTCTACATGGCTATAATGGCTATATTTTTGAATCAGTAAAAAAATAATCTCAGAGATAAAAACTATTTAGTCTGCCCAATACATATATATTTACTTTCTAATTATTTTGTTTAATGAATAGTCCTTTTTTCTTTCTTTTTCCTTTTTGCGGATGGTTTTTGTCTCCAGAAGCGCAAAATATCACCTGTCAGGCTGATTTCTTGGGTGCTCTCAGTGGTCCTGCAGTGTTCCTTTTGTTGGAATTGAGTGCACTTTAGGGAACTCCCTGAAATGCGGTCACCTGGTCTTCTCCATCTTCTTCCCCCCCTCTTTTTCCTTTTTTATGAGAGAATTAAATGATAAAAATGTGCACCCAGGAAAGTGTGTTAACTTATTGTGGAATGAAAGACAAGCACTTGGAAAACTTAATATTTAAAAATTTTCATGTTTCATTTTTCATCCTTACCTCTATTTCTCTTTCAGGATTCAGATCATGATCCCACAGAATTATTTTTCTGTCTTTCCCTCCTCCAGTTAATAACATCCCATTTCTCATCTGACAAAGTGTGAACACACTGCCATCATGAGCCTTGATTTGTTTGCTGATCTGATAAACACCTAATAGGATGAAAGGAAAAATAAAAACACTAGTTATATTTTCCATCACTTAATGTCTTTTTGGAAGAAAACTTTAACTACAGAGTGAAGAATCACAAATTCCTACTTTTGCATTTATGTCTATATTTAGTTACTCTGAAAACATTTCAAAATAATTCTTACAAAAAGATAAGCTGTAGTAGTAATAATTCCACAGACAACAGAGGATACATTAGCTACAGAACTTATTATCCTTATAATCATCCTACATGGTAGGCAGGGTAGGTAATATGTTTCTGATTTTAAAGCTGAGGACACAGAGGTATTAGAAGACTTAACCAATACTACATAGCTAGTGACAAAGCTGTGATGAGGACTCAAGTCTTCATTCAACGTTCCTTTAAGCTTCCCAAAAAGTGTTCATTTCCTGCTGAGGTAATAGCCATAATATTAACACTTAATAATTACTCCTGGGATGCCTGAGTGGCTCAGTCAGTTAAGTGCCTAACTTCAGCTCAGGTCATGATCCCAGGGTCCTGGGATTGAGCCCTGAGTCAGGCTCCCTGCTTCTCCCCTTGCTTGTGCTCTATCTCTCTTTGGCAAATAAATAAAATGTTAAACACACACACACCAACCACTGTTGACGTGGAGCCCCTCTGCTCTGCCAAGGATTGCCTCCTTTACTCGCTAAGAAATGGAGGACTGGGAAGGGTACTAGGGTGGAACCGTAGGCACTAGTAGACTAGAACAGTGGCTTTTTTTTTTTTTTTTAAAGATTTTATTTATTCATTTGACAGAGAGAAACACAGCTAGAGAGGGAACACAAGCAGAGGGACTGAGAGAGAGAGAAGCACGCTTCCCGCTGAGCAGGAAGCCCGATGTGGGGCTCGATCTCGGGTCTCCAGGATCATGACCTGAGCCGAAGGCAGTTGCCTAACCAACTGAGCCACCCAGGCGCCCCTAGAACAGTGGCTTTTGACCAACTAGAGAAGTATTAAAAACTGGTCCAGTTGTACCAATGTGATGGCTGAATGACAGTCCAGCTTTCTTGTATGCCCACAGCACTTTACAAGTACCCAGGGAGAGACAAGACAGGTCTATAAAAATATATTTTAAGTAAAGTCCACATGGACATTAAATCTCTTTCACACACACACACACACACACACACACACACACACACACACACCACTGAACAATACAGGGCTTAGGTGTACCAATCCCCTGTGCAGTCAAAAACCTGTATATAACTTTTGAGTCCTCCAAAACTTAATAGCCTACTGTTGACAGGAAGCCTTACTGATAACATCAACAGTCAATTAACACATATTTTGTATGTTGTATGTTTTATGTACATATTCTTCCTAATAAAGCTAGAGAAAATATTATTATTATTTAAAGATTTTATTTATTTATTTGTCACAGGGAGAGAGAGATAAAAAGCAGGAGGGAAAACAGCAGGCAGAGGGAGCAGCAGAACCCGATGCAGAACTCGATCCCAGGATTGCAAGATCATGACCTGTGCCGAAGGCAGTTGATCAATGGACTGAGCCATCCAGGCATTCCTCAGGAAAATATTATTAAGGGAAACTGTGAGAGGGACACCCGGATAGCTCAGTTGGTTAAGCATCTGTCTTTGGCTTAGGTCATAATCTCAGAGTCCTGGGGTCAAGCCCCACATTAGGCTCCCTGCTCAGCGGGGAGTGCACCTCTCCTTCTCCCTCTACACTCCCACCCCCGCCATTGTGCTTTTTCTCTCTCAAATACGTAAAAAATCTTAAAATTTACAGTACTGTACTGTAAAAAATCTTCACATAGATGGACACATGCAATTCAAACCCACGTTGTTCAAGGGTCAGCTATGAATGTATATATGTGCGTATATTTTATATGTAATCAGATCCTCTTTATATTATATTATTTATTTAGTAGGCTCCACACCCAACATGGGGCTTAGACTTATGACCCTGAGATCAAGAGTTTCATGCTCCAAGAGAGCCAGCCAGGCACCCAGCAAACCCACTTTCTTAAGGGTGAGGGTAAGATTTTAGTACTAAAACTATAACCATTTCCTGAGAACTCCTTTGGTATTCATGCCTTGTATCAGTGAACCTCTTCATCTGGCTAGTGAGTCTGACAAAGCAAGAGTAAAAGCTCTTTATAAGATACCTTGTAGAATTAGTTACTAGGTTAAAAGTGGGAAGGTGATGCCTTGTTTAAATATGGCCAAAGGGGGGTGCCTGGGTGGCTCAGTTGTTAAGCGTTTGCCTTTGGCTCAGGTCATGATCCCAGAGACCCGGGATGGAGTCCCCCGCATTAGGCTCCCTGCTTGGCGGGAAGCCTGCTTCTTCCTCTTTCACTCCCCCTGCTTGTGTTCCCTCTCTAGCTGTGTTTCTCTCTGTCAATAAATAAAATCTTAAAAAGAAAGCTCTCATCAAAAGAAAAATCTTTATGTGAGATGATGGAGAAAAACAAAACTTACTGTGGTAGTCATTCTGCAATATAAACATACATCAAAATCAAATTATTATGTTATATATCTTCAGTCTATACAAAATTACATGCCAATTTTATCCCAGTAAAACAGAAAAAAACTGGTCATTTTTCTAAACTGTTCATCAAGGGAAGAATGGATAACCTATGTATGTTCATAATATGTAATATTACTCAACCATAAAAAGCAACTGAGGTACTGATACATGCCACAACATGGATGAACCTTGAAAACACTAAGGTTCCAATAAAAGAAGCCAGTCACAAGAGACCGTATATTGTATTATTCAGTTTATATGAAATGTCCAAAATAGGCAAATCCACAAAGACCAAAGCAGACAAATGGTTGCTAGAGGCTAAAGGGAGGGAAAAATGGGAAATGACTGTTAGGGGGCCCAGTGTTTGTTTTAGGGGTGATAAAATGTTGGAAATTAGAGAGTGGTGATGTGTATGTAACTGTGAATGTACTAAAAATCACTTTATTGTACATTTTAAAAGGGTGAATTTTACGGTCTGTGAATTGCATCTCAATAAAGCTATCACTGAGATTGTTCACTTTTACTTATTTATTTGAGCTACCATTGTATTTAAAGAATTAACTGAAATTTGTAGGGCTTTGGTATCCTTGAAAAAAGAATGATACTGCTGCCTCTAAAATTACTCAGGGTGAGGGAGCTAGTAGTATAGATATTTAAGAGATTGGTATACCTGGTAGGGAGAAAGGAAAGGTCCTGCCTGATTTGGAGTAGAGCTTGCTCAAATCTGCAGAGCTGGGAGCAGAACTCCAACAAACTTGCCATTCACATCAACTGCCTCAGCTCACATCAACATTTATCACTTAAAAATACTTGAAACACTGAACACCACAATTGTGTCCAGTAAGACAGCCAGCCAATTGTTCAATCATGGCCCTGAGGCAACCAAGAGAGAAAAGACATCTGAGAGATGTGAATTTTTTTTTTAAGTACGCTCCATGCCCAATGTGGAGCCCAGTGTAGGGCTTGAACTCACAAACCTGAGATCAAGACCTAAGCTGAGATCAAGAGTTGGGCGTTTAACCAACTGAGCCACGCAGGTACCCTGAGGTGTGAACTTTTTAAGAGTATTGTTGGCCGGGTGGGGGTAGCAAGGGGCTTACTTTCTAATGCATAGTCAAATTAATGGGAGAGTCTGAAAGTACCATGGTACCATGCAAGAAATTACAAAAAACAGAGATGTAGAATTTCATGGATCTCCATCAGAATGTAGAAAAATGCAATACAGTTCTTCCTGTTTTAAATTCAGTCTTTCACAGTTCCAGATATGACAACTCATTAAATACTTAAGATCTTCCTAGAATGATGTAATGTTAAAAACAGAAAATAAACCTGAGGAACAAAAGCTCCATCAAGAATAAAAATATCGGGGCACCTGGCTGGCTCAGTGGGTTAAAGCCTCTACCTTTGGCTCAGGTCATGATCCCAGGGTACTGGGATCGAGGCCTGCATTGGGCTCTCTGCTTGGCAGGGAGCCTGCTTCCTACTCTCTCTCTGCCTACTTGTGATCTCTCTCTCTGTGAAATAAATAAACTCTTAAAAAAAAAAAAGAATAAAAATATCAAGGGGTGCCTGGGTGGCTCATTGAGTGTTTGCCTTCAGTTCAGGTCATGATCTCAGGGTCCTGGGATCGAGGCCCGAGTCAGGCTCTCTTCTCAGCAGGGAGCCTGCTTCCTCTGCTCTCTCTGCCTGCCTCTCTGCCTCACTGTGATCTCTCTGTCAAATAAATAAATAAAATCATTTAAAAACAAAAACAAAAACAAAACAAAACAAAGTGTCTGCCTTTGGCTCAGGTCATGATCCTGGAGTCCCAGGATCAAGCCCCGCGTCAGGCTCCTTGCTTGGCAGGAAGCCTGCTTCTTCCTCTCTCACTGCCCCTGCTTGTGTTCCCTCCCTAGCTGTGTTTCTGTCAAATAAAGAAATAAAATCTTAAAAAAAAAAGAATAATATTTAAGTAGTATCAGCTCCATGAGATTTCTACTCTCAAACCTCCTACCCTATGAGCTTTATTTCCAGAGGAGAACCTAATATTAAGATAAAATTTCTGTGTTTCAAATTTAGACACATTACCAAAGTCCCCTTTGGATAGTATTTACCAATAAAACAAATTATTGGTCAAAGATTTCTTTTTCGGGGCACCTGGGTGGCTTAGTTGGTTAAGCGACTGCCTTCGGCTCAGGTCATGATCCCAGAGGCCCGGGATCGAGTCCCACATCGGGCTCCCTGCTTCTCCTTCTCTCACTCCCCCTGCTTGTGTTCCCTCTCTGGCTGTGTTTCTGTCAAATAAATAAAAAAAAATCTTAAAAAAAAAAAAGATTTCTTTTTCATGGGGCTATATTTCTGACATTCCAATTTAAGCCAAGTAATGTTTGAAATACTTACCAAGAAAAGTAATTATTCTCGAATTTAAAAGCCTATTGTACCTCCAGGTGTAACCACAGCCAGGTTTATCCATGCTTAATTGCAAATACCCCCCTTTTCCTCATCTCTCACAGAAACAAAGTTTCCTTAAAAAGCAGTTTATCTTGACTGCCAAATAAGAATAGTTTGGAGGGTTTTCTGTGCCTGTTCAGCTATGGAAATCGAATGTCAGGGAGACTTTGAAATTTGTTATATGATTAGCAATTGGGCAAATGTGCTCATGTTGATTACTTGGAGAGCAAATAAAATGGTGTTTCTTAGTTCCTTAAAGGAATCTGGCCGAGAGTTAAGAATAATGGAAATTTAATGATCTTGTAATATTCTCAACTTCCCATCCTCCCACTTAAAACTTATGAATTATTGCATAAGAGAAAAATCTGAACTTTCTCATATACGTATGAAATAAGTAGCTTGTACTTACATAATGAACAGAAAATAATGAAACAACTTAAGTGCTGACTGGCAGATGAACTGATAACGAAAATGTGGTAATAAAAAAAAGCAAATGTGGTTAATATACACAATGGAATAAAAAGAAAGGAAATCCTGTCATTTGTAACAACATGGATGAACCTTGAGGGTATTATGCTAAGTGAAATAAGTCAGACACAGAAAAACAAATACCGTATGATCTCACAAGTAAAGTCTAAAAAAAATGAACTAATAGAAAGAGAACAGATGGGTGGTTATCAGAGGTAGTGGTGGGGGAAATAGGTGACAATGGTCAAAGGTAGAAATATCCAGTTATAAGATAAAAAAGTTCTGGGGATATAATAATGTACAGCACAGTGACTGTAATCAACAGTGCTGTATTGTATATTGAAAGATCCTGAGAGTAAATCCTAAGAATTTGTGATAATCATTTGGCATATATACATATATCAAATCATTAGGTTGTGTACTTTATGAATCACTTATGAAATTAAACTTTTGCCATCTAAACATTCCCTTTATCCGGCATGTTATCATAGCATTTTTTTGTTGAAAAGGCTTTCAGCCAGATGCAGAAATACATATTAGGGAATATGCAAAATGGATAAATCTACTGAAATTTCAGGCAAGAGTTTAAAAATAGAAACTTTGAGTGTTCTGATCTAACCTTATACATTTATTTCACTGCACTCATCAAACCCTTCCTCGAGCCATACTTACAGAATGGAAACACTCAAATGTAAAGGAAGAACCAAAATTCTTAGCAAGTCTGCCCATAACAGGATCACAGCAGAGTACAACACAGTCCATTTCACGTGCCCAGCAGTTTACGGAAGATTAGATTTCCTATTTCCTGTATGTTCATATGCAGATTTTCTTGGCACAAAAGGCTAGACCACAAGTGTTTTAGATAAAAACCTCTCGCTGCCTCCCATCTCAGTACACATTAAGGCTAATGAAGGGTACATTTACACCCAAATTCTCCTCAGTATTGGAGGATGTCAACAATTTAAGTCACTGTTGTGGAAGATAATGCTGTTCCTCACATTTCTAATACTGAGCAAATGAGCCTGGGAAAAAGAAAAGAGATGACTGGGAAAGGTAGTTGATAGTGTCACTGTTTTCTTTTTTTCTTAAGAATCCTCAATCCACTGCCATCCTTCTTAGGAATTTTGAACCTAAACCAGACAAAAGAAGCTAAAGAATGCATGGCCAGTAACTGAGATCAGGATCATTAGTAATACAATTAAAGGATTAATTTCTCTTCAATTCACCCACCAAACTTAGGAATTCAGCTGACTACTTACTGTAGAATATCTCTCAAAAAATACAGTATAAAAATCTGCACAATCGTAAGAAATCTACAAGGCTACAAATTCCACATTTTCATGAAAACAGTGCTTTCATCAATACCACTCAACTTCTATTCCTACACTAATACCCAAAGGTAAGATTAAAGTCATTTCCTTAACAAAAAAAAATTTTTTTAAAGATCTTATTTATTTGACAGAGAGATCACAAGTAGGCAGAGAGGCAGGCAGAGAGAGAGGAGGAAGCAGGCTCCCTGCTGAGCAGAGAGACTGATGCAGGCCTCATACCAGGACCCTGAGCCGAAGGCAGAGGCTTTAACTCACTGAGCCACCCAGGCACCCTCCTTAACAAAATGTTTAACAAATAATTTTTTTCAAACAGCTACTACCAAACGCCAGATATTGTGTTAGTCCTGGGAAAGTCTATCAGGGAAGGCAGACATGTAAATTAGGGCTTTCCTCCCAAGCAGAGAAAGAAGGATTTTCTTATTCACATTCACAAGTTATTTGTGGTGATTTCCATGGTCTGATGCAGAGACTCCAGAGACAAAGGGAGGTTGTTTCAGTGTGTTTAAGGTGAGGTAGATGAATAAGAGAAACCAGGATGCATGTACTGCTCTGCCATTCCCCAGGGGAAATGTCTAAGAAACCACATGCTGGTTCCCTGTCAACCTCCATCTCTTCTCTTGTAGATTCTCAAGAGTCTTGATTGGTTTAGTTTTCTTTCTGCTGCTACAACCTGATGCTGCTAATAAAGAATCTCCTTCTGTTCCTAGCCCACTGATTTTAGAACAAGGTCTCTAATTTTCTCTCATAACCTTCTACTTTGAAGGAAGCATGGTACTCTGGATATTTTTCAGCTTTATTTTCTTAAACAGTAAGGAAAAATGGGGTTGAAAAAAGGCTATTTTCAGTGTCATTCCTCTAATTTTTTAATCTACCATTGCAAAGGGCAAAGTGGATGTGTGTAAAAAAATATTTATGTAAAAAGGCACCTGGAAGGCCCAGTTGGTTAAGCATGTGCCTTCAGCTCAGGTCATGATCCCAGGGTTCCCAGATGGAGCCCCACACTGGTCTCCCCGCTCAGCAGGGAGCCTGCTTCTCCTTCTCCCTCTGCCACTCTCTCTACTTGTGCTCTCTCATGTGCGCTCTTTTTCTCAAATAAAAAAAATTTTTTTTTAAAGATTTCATTTCTTTGACAGAGAGAAACACAGCCAAAGAGGGAACACAAGCAGCAGGAGTGAGAGAGGGAGAAGCAGGCTTCCCGTCGAGCAGGTAGCCCGATGCGAGGCTTGATCCCAGGACTCCAGGATCATGACCGGAGCTGAAGGCAGAGGCTTAACCACTGAGCCACCCAGGTGCCCCTCAAATAAATTCTTTAAAAAAAAAAAAAGTATCTGTATTTCTGAGGACAATCAATTTGAGGTAAAGCTACAAAATGTCAAGGCCCACTACAGAGACTGGGAAGATGGGCTGTAGTAAAAAAAAAGAAGGGGACCAAACTATGATAATATTCTTTTCCCCTCTTCTCTCCCAATTTATAACGTGGACACACATATTGCCCTCACAGAAACCCCTAGACCCAGCCTGAGGGAGACTGAACCCTCTAGTCTGTTGCTATGTTGGGAAAAGGAAAGGAGAAAGGTAAGAAATGTGCCACAAATGTAGTAATTAGAATTATCATTCTTTTTACTATACTATAACTCCTAATCATCAGTTGTTATACCTTTGGAAACAGGCTTGAGAGTCGGTAAGGACAGTTTTGTTTTGTTTTTTTTTTAAAGATTTTATTTATTTATTTGACAGAGAGAAACACAACGAGAGAAGGAACACAAGCAGAGGGAGTGAGAGAGGGAGAAGAAGCAGTCTTCCCGCCAAGCAGGGAGCCCAATGCGGGCTCGATCCCGGGTCTCCGAGATCCGGGATCTCTTAACCAACTGAGCCACCCAGGCGCCCCGGTAAGGACAGTTTAAATTACTAATTGTATAGAAAATAATGCCTCTAAAAAAAAAAAGGAAAAAAGTAATACCTCTAAATTTGTAAGATTCTGGTTTTACTATTCATTTATTATAAGTCCAATATCCACAGATAAGACAAAGGTTTCAGCATGATCCCAATTCCAACAAGTAGAACTCTAAAGTAACAGAGTCTGATTATGTGATGCTTTACTACACTATTCTCTTTCAATCCATTAAAACTAAAAACTTCAATACAAGTCACTAACAGAGTTGCCTTTACTGAAATCAGTGTCATTCTGCAAGGCTCTCCCCCTTACCCCATTTACATGCTGGTTCCCTGTCAACCTTCATCTCTCCTAAGATATCTCAGCTCCTAAGGCTCTAGTATCAGAATAAGATGGAGGCTCTTGCTCTTTTTCAATGATAATTCTTCCTCATATGCCCAATCCAGGATTCTCATCTCTCTCTTTTTAGTCTCCTCCTCTTTACTAGCAATTCCCATTTTACTTCCAGGTTGTAGGCAACCTTAAAGAGACTACTGACTCTACTATGCTCTACTTTCCATTCCATTTTCATCTAGGATTCTCAAAATTCTGTTTTGAGACTGGCTGTTCTATACTTAGGTGTTTTGGGGCCTTATTGTTCTACTGATATTACAAACTACTAACAGTCGGTTCTTGGTTTTTATTCTTGACTTCTCTATAGCACTGATAATCCTAGAAACTCTCTCCCCACTTCTTCAGGGACACTATATAAAGAGTTTTATCTTGTTAACTTTTTAAACTTTTTTCTTTTTAAATTTCACTTCTGTAATCCTTGCAGGGTCTTTTATGGTTATCTAACTGGGAGATAAAGGACCCTTGGCCTCTTAACTCTTCTATGGTGAGCTCAACAACCAGTTTTAAGGACTCTTGTGTGTAACCCAAAAAAATCTGTACCTTAATCCCTATTTAAATGACCAATTACTTAGTATATATTAAACTGACAGTAACAGTTACAAAACATTACTATTTTTTAAAATCAAATTTTCTGGGGTGCCTGGGTGGCTCAGTTGGTTAAGCAGCTACCTCTGGCTCAGGTCATGATCCCATCCCAGGGCCCTGGGATCAAGCCCTACATTGGGCTCCCTGCTCAATGGGAAGCCTGCTTCTCCCTGTCCTGCTTGCTCTGCTTATGCTGTCAAAAAAATGATATCTTTAAAAATAAAATAAAAATAAAAATAATTTCCTTCAAATTGGCAAGTCTTAATCTCTTAACTTTTACATGAAAAACTGATTCACATCCTGGACACCTCGTATTCATATCTACCCTTCTGCCTTTTTTTTTTTTTTTTTTTTTTTTAAGATTTTATTTATTTATTTGACAGAGAGAAACACAGCCAGAGAGGGAACGCAAGAGGGAACGCAAGCAGGGGGAGTGAGAGAGGAAGAAGCAGGCTTCCCGCCGAGCAGAGAGCCCGATGTGGGACTCGATCCCGGGTCTCTGGTATCATGACCTGAGCCGAAGGCAGTCGCTTAACCAACTGAGCAACCCAGGCGCCCCTACCCTTCTGCCTTTGCTTGCACTGTTTGCCTTAACCAGGATCAAGGTTCCATATCTTTTGTCGTCTTGTACATCCATTATGGTGTAGCTTAAATACCACTTCTTCTGTGATGGCTTCACAAGACAGTAATGATCAGGATGGTTTCTCTCCTACTTTTTACACTGCTTAAATTAACACATATCTATATCATCTCTACTTTGTATTAACCTCCTAAAAGGAAAGGTTGAATATACTCAAATGTAGGTTAGATATGCTCTGTGAATAACTATAAAGAATTTAATTTTTAAACACAGATCATCATGAAAAACCTTAAAAACAAAAGGCATTTTCAGGAGTAAGAGCCAGCCTGCAACAGCAAGATGTGTGTATTTAAAGTGAGGACTTAAATGTGAGAATACTATACCTTTAGGCCCTTTCCCAGGGGTGGGTTCTACAGTAGTTTTGCTCCAGATAAGTATGACTCCACCTGAGTCGCCAGTAAGAACATCTCCATTCCCCAAGAATGCTAAACACTGCACAAATTTTGGTTTTTCGTATTTCTACAATGAAACAAAGAGAATTTTCAGTTTTCCTTATGGCATTATATTTGTTTACTCAACAATTAAAAAATCAAAAGTTTATAATGAAGTTATAACATTCTGATCCTTACCCCAAAAATTCCCTGTTTTCTTGTTAGTGAATTGCCACTCCACGTCCAGAAAAAGATATGAGATTTACCACAGGTTATTATTGTATTTGCATCTGTTGGATGGAACTCCACGGCCAAAACAACTTCATTTGTTGTCTGTGGATAGAGAAATAAAGCTTTAGATGAATGTATATCCTTATCTCCATCAAGTACCAATTATGGCTATTGACAACCAAAGACTGGGAAACATTTTGAGAAAATGCCTTTTCTTCAAAGACCAACTTTCCTGAAAAATTTTAACAGATTTTTAGAATAATGATTTAAATTTGATGTCCTCATACTACTCTATCATCTTTTATGCTATTTACATATAATAACTGCACTAAAAATATGCATTAGTTTTAGATTCTTTTAATTTCTTATACATTCAGGTAAAAGTATACCACAACTAGCAAATGCAAGAGCCATGTACATTCTATCAAAAAGTCTTATCTTTTTTTTTTTTTTTAAGATTTTATTTATTTGACAGAGAGAAACACAGCCAGAGAAGGAACACAAACAGCGGGAATGAAGAGGGAGAAGCAGGCTTCCCGCTGAGCAGGCAGCCCAATGTGGGGCTTGATCCCGGGACTCCTGGATCATGACCTGAGCTGAAGGCAGAGGCTTAACCGCTGAGCCACCCAGGCACCCCAAGTCTTATCTTTCTTGGTACTATTACTATTAACCAAGAAAATATTACTGACTTGGGAGATTCACCATCAGGCTGAGGGCTTAAAAAGTATATACAGAATGGTCACTACTGATATCTACAGAAATGAAATAACAAAAACTACGAAGTTCTTATGCTCTTTCCTCAAAAAAACCTAGGAAGGACAGGAGTTAAGTTTAAAAGAACTGGAGTGAGACAGTGGAACAAAGTAGGTATGAGAGCCACAAAGGAATTACAAATATAGTTTTTTCACTGAAATTACTGAACTGAGGATATTTCTCAAATAGCATATTGGGTACATATTCAGTGACAACTCAATTATCAAATGTTTTATGGCAAAAGCACCTATTCAAACTTAACAGTGAGGTAAAATATATATGCTTGTAATAGCTGTTTATTGTTAGCTGTTGTTTACTCGCAGAGTGAAATTAATATCCATTTCTTGAAAGATTATATTATTTTTTAAAAAGATTTTATTCATTTATTTGAGAGAGAGAGAATGAGAGGGAGGAGGAGAGAGCATGAGAAAGGGGAGAGTCAGAGGGAGAAGCAGATTCCCTGCTGAGCAGGTAGCCTTATTCTATATTCAATCCTGGGACCCCAGGATCATGACCTGAGCCAAAGGCAGTTCCTTAACCAACTGACCCACCCAGGCTCCCCAGATTTATTTTAGAGAGACAAAGCACACAAGTACACATATAGGTGAGGGAAGGGGCAGAAGGACAGACTCTTCAAGCAGATTCCAACATGGGGCTTTGTCCCATGACCCATGAAATCATCACCTGAGCCAAAATCAAGAGTTGGACACTTAACCGACTGAGCCACTCAGGTGCCCCATCAATGTCCATTTCTTAACTTTAAGAATTTCATGTCTATGAATTAATCTCTTCTAGAGATGACTAATTTTTGTTTTGTTATTAACATGTTTAAATTTTATTTTGACCCCAGGATTATTTTACGTTAATTTTTTATCAGTTTATATTAAATATACACAGAAAAGTACTCAAATCGCAAGTACACAGTTTGAAAATTTTCACAAACTGAACACACTTCTGTACAGTAGCTACAAGAAAAAGAACATTTCTAACATCCCAGAAACAACTTAGATACCTTTTCTAGACACTATCCTCTATGTCTGCTCAAGTAAGCATGATCCTTATTTGTAGCAGCACAGATTACTTTGTTCTATTTAAATGGAATCATACAGAATGTACTCCTTTGTATCTGACCCCATTTATCTACATTACATTTGTGAGATTCAATTCATATGGTGCATATACTGTAATTTGTTTACTCTCATTGCTGTATTGTATTCCTTTGTATGTAAAGACCCCATTATTGATTTTTTTTTTTTTTAAAGATTTTATTTATTTGACAGTGAGAAACACAGCGAGAGAGGGAACACAAGCAGGGGGAGTGAGAGAGGGAGAAGCAGGCTTTCTGCCGAGCAGGGAGCCCGACGTGGGACTTGATCCCGGGTCTCCGGGATCATGACCTGAGCCGAAGGCAGTTGCTTAACCAACTGAGCCACCCAGGCGTCCCGACCCCATTATTGATTTATCCTTTCTCCTACTGACTGGCATTTGTATAACTTCCTTTTCAGCTACCATTATTTTTGATTAGTTGTCTTTTGGTCAATACATGGATATACCTCTATTGGGTTTATACGTAAGAGTAGAACAGGATGGTAGAGGGTATGCACATGTGTATGTTCAACTTTAGAAGCTCATGCCAGTTTTCCAAAAATGGCTGTGACGATTTCCATGTTCAGCATACAGCAGTGTACAAGAGTTTGTTACTTCACACCCTCATCAACCTTGTCATTTTTGTCCCTCTTATCCCTTTATATTTCCACACATACTCAGCTTGTCAACTTTCGTGAAAATCGTGCTGGGATTCTGACTATGTTGAAAGTACAGAATAATATGCAGAGAAAGAATATCTTTATAATACTTTCTTCTATCCATGATTATTGTATATTCCTCCATTTATTCAGGTCTCCTTTAATTCCTGTTAAGGTTTTAAAGTTGCCTTGCTGAATTTTAAACTTATATAAATTAACTATGAATGTACCAACTCCCCAAATTTCTGTTACTTAAGCAAAAATACAGCTCATCTACAGTGGAGTGGAAGAGAGTAAGGTCAACACAAAGGAAACGAAGGAGAGAGAAGAGAATCAGTGATCTAGTCTCTGAATCAAGTCATTCCTGAGACAAAATTCCCCTTTGACCTTTTCTAGATGTGTTCTTTTTCTCCTTAACTATGAATCAATAAATTCTCTCTGAGTTCTCTTCAAGCTGTTTTGCAGTCACTTGCACTGGAAAGAGCTCCAATACAGACATCTGGGATACAAGGACCTTCAGTGTGACAAGTGAGGGGAAAAGAGTTTCTAGCTTCTTCAAGCAGGTGATGGAGTGTGGTAGGAGGCGGAACAGGGCTGAGAGCTAAGGAAGATGACTAGTGCAGAATGGGACATGTTGATTTTGACTTGCAGGATAATAGGACATTTAAATAAAGATGCCTAGCAGGCAACAATAAATGTATGTTTAAGTGTGTGAGAGGTAGCCTTTACTACAAAGGATCACACCCATTTCACTTCGGTATAAAGCCCCCATGTTTCAATGTTAAATTACTCTGAAGATAACTGAAAGACAATTTATATCCTCATTTATGTTTTTCAAGGCTTGAGGTTTCCTGACATGTTGCATTCTTTTCAAATACAATCATTCTACTCTATTTCTTTAAAAAGATTAACTTACACTATTTAAAAGAATCTCTTTTTGATCAACAAGCTGAAAGCTTGAAGCTTACAGCAAACAAAACTGCTGAGTGAGAGAGAGAGAGAGAGCACACGTGCACAACTAAAGAGAAATGTGATGTTATTTAAGAATATGTCATAGGTTTGTTATAGTCATCCTGTCACTCTGAATCCCTCTGAAAGCCTGTGAGAGGGAGGCCATTTTCACCCATATGAATATAGCTGCAATGTTAAGCTTATATTCTAAGTTATAGTCTGATCCACACAAATGGGATCAATCCTATTGTACAATAATTATAAATGCTGTAACACTTTATGTAATAATCCCATACATGTAATTAAGACCAAAAACCTTACTGCCACATTCGCTTTTTAGTTATGTCAGTTATATTCCTAAGATGAATTTTTCCTTTAGCTTTTTAAAACTTTAAAGTCTGAATGAAGTAACAAATTTTGTTAAAGAAACTAAGTGGAGTATTAATTCTGGGATGATATAACCATCTACTTCGACATTTCACTAGCACAATGTCTCTGAAATACCACTGGAATTTGGTTGAAGGTGCTTGACTATTTTATCTTAAGAATACTTTAAGAATTGACCTCAGGATTTATACATACTATCACAGAAACTACAGACCATAAATAGGTGTTGTTTTAAAAAATATATTAAGAATGGTATTCTTAGTATTATTAGAATGATGGCAAATCAATAAATCTAATGCACATGGCCAGCTGGTATGCTCCTACAACTTAAGGATATGCAATATACTTCCAAGGACCTGCAAAACAAATAATGTATTCTAAAAAATAATTAAAACTTCTTTTGATTTACCTTTATTTCTGCTCCTTTTGATTTTTTCTGCCAATCCCATACAGTAAGCATATGCTCATTGGAGTCATCGATAACACATAAATGAACACCTGAATCCTAAAGAAAGGCCAATTAAAGGCATTTAAAATTTTTCAGTTAAGGTTGACTTTTTAAGAAGAAATAGCATTTTATTAAACTGCCCACATTAAGGTAATCCCAAATCTTTTAAACTCATAGCTCCTTGAAAGAAAATGATGATACTATTTCCTGACTGTACTTCTTCAGAAGTATAATGAAGACTCTTTAAAAAAACATTTTCTATTTTTAATTTTTTCCCCAGGTTAATTTCCACTTGCCATCTGGTTACTTCTGTTATTCAGAGATAGCAATTTAGTTTTCCATGATACACCTTACATTAACATGAATAAATGAGATAAATTATTTTCTATTTTCCTTAAAAAAAATTTTTTTTAAAAGATTTATTTGCAAGAGAGAGTGAAAACATGGGTAGGGAGGGGCTGAGGGAGATGGAGAGAGACAATCTTAAGCAGATTCACCACTCAGGTTTGGAGCCCAAAGCCTGAGATCATGACCTGAGCTGAATCAAGAGTCAAACACTTAACCAACTGAGCCACCCAGGCACAACTCTTTTCTCTTTCTGCAACCATTTTCATTCACATAATTTAAGTCTCCCAGTTTAAGAAAAAAAAATGTGGATATTAAAAAATTATTTGTTTTCCAGTAGCATTTGCAGTATATGCTTAATGACATACTTGGGAGAAAGAAATACTGTGGTTGAAAAGTAAGATGTACTGGAGAAGAGGAGAGCTTACTCTCTTCTCTTTATCTTTCTTTTAGCCTATATTGGAACAATTACCTAAACTAGGAAAATAACGTTAGAGTATGAGACAATCCAAGATAGTCTTAACACTGTAACAATGGTTATCAACAAGATGACAACAGTTCCTATTACAGAAATGTAGGGGAAAGAAAGGTAGTGAAAGTCCTTCTATTCACTTATTTTTTATTTTTTTTAATTTTAATTTTTTTCAGTGTTCCAAGATTTATTGCCCATTCCCCACACCCAGTGCTCCATGCAATAGGTGCCCCCAGTACCCACCACTATGCTCTCCCATCCCCCCACCCTTTCCCTCCAAGTCCCTCAGTTTGTTTCTGTGTCCAAAGTCTCTCCCTTCTGTTCATTTATCACCTTTTGTAAATGCCTTTCTCACAATTCTTGTCTCACCAGACCTCTGAACATGCAGTACCATCAAAGCTAGCAAAGTTCCTATGTCCATCCAAATTTATCTTTCTGTTCTAATAATGTCCCTTCTGCCTCCGTGACTCACAAAACTTCCATAATTCATAATAAACCTGCTGAGAGCTAGGAACTGAAGAGGTAATACGAATATATACATATATTCTAAAGTATGAGGGAGGCCCAATAAAATCTGGAGGGGTGTTTGTATTTGAAATTTTAAATCATGGATCCTAAAATGTAGATCTCCTGTATACTCTATAATAATTGTATACAATTCAAGAATAAATAGAATGTTTCAATGGGTAACATTCCTGTTTTATTTTCCCCTCAGAAAAAAGCCTCAAGGTTTAGGTAAGACTGCTAGATACTGAATTTTAAACTCATGTTGTCATCAATTCAGAACTGAGATAATTCATGATTTTATTAAGTATAAAGGTCTGATTTTTTTTTTAAAGATTTTATTTATTTATTTAACAGAGAGAAACACAGCTAGAGAGGGAACACAAGCAGGGAGAATGAGAGAGGGAGAAGCAGGCTTCCCGCCGAGCAGGCAGCCCGATGTCGGGCTCAATCCCGGGTCTCCGGGATCATGACCTGAGCCGAAGGCAGTCGCCCAACCAACTGAGCCACCCAGGCGCCCCTGATTTTTTTTTTTAAAAGACTTTATTTCTTTATTTGACAGACAGAAACACAGCTAGAGAGGGAACACTAGCAGGGGGAGTGAAAGAGGGAGAAGCAGGCTTCCTGCGGAGCAGGGAGCCGGATGTGGGGCTGGATCCCGGGACTCTGGGATCATGACCTGAGCCAAAGGGCAGAGGCTTAACAACTGAGCCACCTAGGCACTCCAAGGTCTGTAGTTTTTTTCAAATATTTTATTTATTTATTTGAAAGAGAATGAGAGAGAGAATGAGCGAGGGAGAAGTAGACTCCCATGAGCAGGGGAAACACCTCCCCCCCCTTTTGGGACTTGATCCTGGATTCCAGGATCATGACCTGAGCCACCCAGGTGCCCCACAAAGGTCTGATTGTATTCAGACTTATTATTCAAGAAAAGCCTGTATTTGTGTGGAATTGGCCAACTTTCATGTCTGTGAATTTTCTAAATAAAATATATTTCCATGATTCAAGCTGAAGCAAAGGCATATCCTACTGCTTATTTCAATTATACCATGTTATGTATATATTCCTCTAAACACTTCCTGCTACTAGAGGAATCCTAATTCAGAACAGAACAAAAGTAAAATTAGTTGTAACAACTTGTATCTCACTTAAACCAAATACTTTAGTACCTAAGTTAAAATGCTGGCCATTACTAAGTAATAACTAACAATTCAGAGTGAGCACTTTCTATGAACACACACACACACACACAAGCTTATCTTCTTTTCTCCTCCTTTGTGTAGCTTGCTTACTTCTTTAAAAATTGTTACTTACTGCTTTTGAAAAATCCAGGCATCCTACTCCACGCTCAAAGGTTCCAAGTCCAATAATTTGCAGTGTGGATAAACTAACTGAATCCCACACTCTGACATGGGGTTGCAGAGGCTGCAAAAACAAGGGGAGAAACACAACATAGCAAGACTACCTGGTATTCAAGTGGGTGCAAATAAATACTGCTACCAAATGTTACTGTCTGCCATCTTTAAAAAGCAGTAGGGATGGATAAACATGTACTATAAACCAGTTACTTCATTAGACATGACCCCAAAGAATCCTGAGGAGGTATTTTCTTCTCAGACTACGAAAACAAGAAAATAACAACAGTGATAATAATAGTAGCAGCAAATGATTTAGTATTTACTATGTCATATACTACTCTAAGTATACGTATTAATTTATTTAATCCTCATAGTCCCATGAACTATGTACTATAATAATCACCATTTAACAGACGGAAATGGACATAAAGAGATTTGAATAACTTGCCCAAAGTTATACAGTTATTAAAAAGGCAGAGTCAGAATTCTAACCCAGGCAAATTTGCTTTGGATACTCTACTTTTAATATTACCTTCATTCCTGGGAAACTAATAATTTTTTTTCTAATCAGTGTCCAATAAATTGCTAAACAGTTCTTAAATAGAATCTGAAACCAAAAGGGGCCTTAGAACTCATCCAATATAATTATTCCACCTCCTTTTCTTTAAGTAAACTCAAGCCAGAGAATGTCACGGGTAGAGTCAGACGCATGTTAATCAGTCATCAATAATACTCACCGTTGATCCTTACAAGTAAGGGATTTATTACATAAATCAACTTAATAATAGGGAGTAGGAACTGAAATCTTTAAAGTGTTATCAGTTCTAGTCATATATAAAATCAAGAGTAGTGAAATTTTACTACCTTCTGACAAACACTGGTAAGTTACGCTATGTTAAAAAAAAAAAAAAAGTAGCAAGCTTTATGGGTCTTCCCAATTTTACAAGTTAATAGTTTCCTTAGGGAGAACATTTATTTTTAGAGAAAAATACTGAAGTAGTATGATTCTGTTTTTCGGAAAGTCCTTATATTCCATTATTTTTTCCCCTGCTTATACTAGAAATCCCATAGTTGCCATTTAAAAAAATGAAATAAACAAGCCATGGTTAAAATTACAATCAATTCCATTCTCTGGTACAGCATGCCACTCACCCTTCCATCTTTATCGACTCCAGCTATCTGTCCAGTTGCGATCCTAATTTTGTCAGGATGTATAGCAAGGCTAAAAAGCAGTATTAACAACAATTTTAAATATGGGAAACGTGAAACAGCTGAAATATGCCTTAGTAACATCTGTCAAACATTTTTCACCTTTTTATCAGTAAAAAATTCTCATCATGACTTATCTGCTTTACTTATTTTAGCAAATCAACCATCTAAGTTTTGACCATACTTTTTTCTTTCTTTGCTAAACTAAAATAGACAAATTAATGGAGCACTACATTCACAAGTGTGAAAAGATAAGTTAAACTGTCTTCATCTGTCCAAGTACTTTCTAGTCCTGCACATGTACATGCACAGTCAGATAATTTTATTATAGTGAAGATGTGGTACTGCACTGTGCAAATGTAATCTATTATAACGTCAGCATTTTCCCTGTTTGCTATATAATCCTCATGCACATTGTTAACTGAATAGCTCTTCTATCATTTCTATTTTTCCACAAAGGAACACAGTAAACATAGTACCTCCAAACTTTTAAAATTAAGAGTTCTTAATGCTGAACTCTTATAAGTCAAACATGGGGCAAGAAACTCTTAAGTACAAACTGAAAGTATTGCAGCATATATGCCCACATTTCTCATGATAAACATAGGACTAGCAAAATTTTTAAAAAGATGTCTTCCTGTCTATATTTAAACTCTTTATACATCTTGCAATCAAGGGGTAAGCTCATCAAGAATGTAAATTTTTTGTTCTTAGTAGTATTGCTCATTACTTTCCAGAAGAGTATCAATTTAAATTATCCTAAGAAATAAAAATGCTTTAAAACTTCCACTACAACTTTAAAATGCCACCTTTTCAAATATATTGTACAGAATGCCCTAAATATCCTTAACATCTGAGCTCTCCACAAGAAACCATTTCTGAAAAAACCCAAATTAAAAAGAAATGCAAAAATGACAAAGAAAAAAAACAAGTGTTCAATGATACCAACCATTTCACACAGTCTGTGTGACCCAGGTAGTGTCGCTGAGTTCTCTCCTCATAATTAAATAGTACTACTACTGATGCTATGAAATACACTATTTCTCCAGTAGGAAGAAGGTAAACATTAGCGCGACAGTCCTTTCCTCGATAACCATATCTTAAACACAAAAGTCAAGGTTTTTAATAAACACAATTTTTAAGGTATAAACTAATAAGTTTTTCATGGATACCTAAGGGAATGAGGAAGGTATAAAGAAAATAGGAATGCATCAGAATTAGGAAACTCAAGTCCTGCCACTACTCAAGGTGCAATCCTGAGTTTTTAACATGCATAAATCTTAGTTTCCGCATTCCCCAGACAAATATATATTGAGTTCCTAACATGTGGCAGGTACAGGCTGAACATACCGTTCTGAACAAAACAGAGAGGCTCGTGTCCCTGAAGCTTATGCTCTTGAAAAGATGACAAAAATAAACATCAAATATATCATTAGAAATTGTGGAAAGAAAAGTAATAGTATCCCAGGAGAAAACACAGAAGGAACACCTAATTTAAATGGAGAGAAAGTAAAGAGGGATCTTTAGAGAGAAAGAGAGGAATCAAAAGAAGGGCTGAGAAAATGACATTTGTGCTTGACCTAAATAACGAGTAAGACAGCCAGGCCCAGTTTGGTAGGCAAAATGTTGTACAGAATTACAGGATTGGTGAGTCTTCCCAAGCTAATTTCTGCAGAAATGAAGGAATGAATGAAAGAGTAGGGGAAAGAGTGTAGAGAATTGCGGCAGAAAGCGCAGTTCAAACTACCAACTCCAATCTGCTTCATAGAGTTTCTCGAGGGTTCTAAGAGAAAAATTTCTAAGTGAAATTAAGAGAGCTCTTTGTCTTTTTTTTTTTTTTTTTTACAAAGTCTGGCTGAGAAGTTAATTCTGGAATCAGAATCAATCTTGGTAATTTGAGCTCTTAATAAAATAATTTACATTATTTCACAAGTTACAAAATGCTTAACTGATGTTTCCTTATTTAATTCTTACAAGAGTTCAGTGAAGTAGGAGTTATTAACTTCTTTTTATAAGGGAAGTAAGGTTCATTGGGGGTGGTAGAGCCAAGACTCAAACACTAGTCTTCCCATTCCAGTCCAACGCCTTCTCTACCACACTGCAAGTAGCTGCCACAATATTCATACAACACCACTTGCACTATCCAAAGATATTAATTTGGGTGGTTTTAAATTACTAATAACAAAATATATACAATATATGAAGGATGAGAAGTAACATCTCTTTACTTTCTCAAGTGGTTGCAATGTTATTATTTATTATTAATTTTTTTGTATAAAGGCAATTTTGATAGAGGCTAGGTAAACAAATTTAATGACAAAGCAAACAAATTTGCTGTCACAGTAGAGAAGGATACACCCACTCCAGTTTCAGCTTCTCAGGAGGCAGTTCTGTTCTGATGTCATCATAGTTTTCAACATCAGAAGGAATGAACATTGTAATTGGCCGACCTCGCATAAACATTTTAATATATTCTCCTTCTGTTGAAACACAAGACAAAGTTAAGTCAATTTTCTGGATAATCATAGTGGATTATTAAGGTGATATAGTAAGAACAAGACAAAAATAGCAGTTTATAGTTTTATTCTTATTATACATAATTATTTTTATATAGAGAACTTTTCTAAAACATTGTAGGAAAAAGCTATTGGTCATTTCCTTAAATGAGAATAACTATTTTCATAATTATACTAAACAAGAAAGCCCGGGAAGCTGAGGTAGAAAAAAAAATTGTGATTAAAGTTTTTCTGACAGTTGAAGATAAGAAGTTATCAGGGCAGACAACAACCACATCTATACCACACTACTTCATTAATCTGATTTTTTTTTTAAGGTTTTTTTTTTTTTTTTTTTTTGAGACAGAGGGAGAAACATGCTCCCTGCTGAGCAGGGAGCCCAATGCAGGACTTGAACCTGGAACACTGGGATTACAACCTGAACTGAAGGCAGATCCTTAATTGACTGAGCCACCAAAGTATCCCAACCTACTGATGTTTAATGAGACATATAAAAAACACGGCCTGAAACTATACCATTAGGAGAGGAGTCATATAGCATCATAAGTCAGGATGCAGAGAGAGAACAAGAGCTCTGTCACATACAGTGAGTATAGCTGGAAGGGAAAGAAGACCAATTCCCTCACTTCACAACTGTGCCGACGATCAGGTTTGGGTCTAAACAATTTATTTTATTTTATTCTTTTTAAAGATTTTATTTATTTATTTGACAGAGAGAGACACAGTGAGAGAGGGAACATAAGCAGGGAGAGGCGGAGAGGTAGAAGTAGGCTTCCCGCCGAGCAGGGAGCCCAAAGTGGGGCTCGATCCCAGAACCCTGGGATCATGACCTGAGCCAAAGGCAGAGGCTTATCAACTGACCCAGGCGCCCTGGGTCTGAACAATTTAATTATAATACACTAACAGTTTTAAAACAGTGCTAGGAAATTAGATGAATGTCTGCAAGTATTTGTGCTTGTTATGGGTGAGAAGTTCAAGTTATTTTTATTATTATTACTCACTTGTGCTTGGCCTCATGGTTAGATCTAAGAACAGGCTAAGATCTCCCACGCCAGTTTTCACACATGATATAGGTCTTTATTACTTCTGAATCTAAGAGTGGGCTCTGCTTCCTGATGATTTTTAGCATTGCTGGACTTGATGGGAACTAAACGATTACCAGCTGCAACTATTTCTTTTCTGCAATCATCTTTATCAGCATCTTCTTGTCCTTTTTGGTACAGTTTACTTTCTTAGAGGTATCAATTTGTTACATAATTTCCCTAAAGTTTTTTGTTGTTGTTGTTGTTTTGAGAATATAAATTCTTGCTGCCTCTGGTTGGCTTAGTCAGTAGAACATGTGACTCAATCTTGGGGTTGTAAATTTGAGCCCCACATCGGCACAGAGATTACTTGAAAATAAAATCTTAAAATATATATACACATATATTCTTAAGAGCAGATATCCTTTGGAATTTCCTACAAGGTTTGGTCAGAGGCATGCTTCATAAATCCTTTCTGGATGAAAAAGCAAAACTATTAGCAGATGTCTCTACCACTCAGAAGAGATTAGATGTCCAGCCATGGGAGTGGACTTAGGAATAGCATTATCAAAGAAAACAAAAGCTCTCCTTCGCTAACAGAGACAGCTCAGAATACCATATGGCTTCCCATCAATTACCCTTTATCAATTATTTCTTTATCCTTAGCAGCACAAGTAAAAGCAAAGAAACTATCTAGTGCTTGTCAACTTTTCTAATATAAAAACGGCAAAGCACGTCAGGATGAAAATGTTTTCTCTGCCTGGAAACTGGCAGTATATATGTTGAGGACCAAATATGTAATCTAGGAACCATGAATAATTTCTGAGATTGAGGGAGGCAATACGTTATAGTGGAAAGAACATGAGCTTTGGGAAAAGACTGCTCAAGATCTGTATTCCAACCTTTATTGCTGACCAGCTGTCTGACTCTCTGGCCCAATTTTCCTAATATACAAAATGATACTACTACTTACCACCTACAATTATGATTCACTAAGATATCACACTGTAAGAGGTAATATGAGGTCCTCAACAAATATCTATTCCCCTCCCTTTGAGAAGGATTTGTACTATTCTGAACCCTGTCTAGGAATTGCTTATAATATGTGATTTAACACACAATAATACCTCTTCATAATCTTTAGATTGACTCATGTCCACAGAACAGCATGTATAGGCAAATAGGCTAGAATTCTCATTCTATCATGTATACTTTTTAAAAAGATTTTATTTATTTATTTGAGAGAGAGAGTGAGAAAGAGAGTACATGAGTGGGGGTGGGGGAGGAGAGAGGCAGAGGGAGAGAGAGAAGCAGGCTTTCCGCTAAGGAGGGGACCCTACATGACTGAGCCTAAGGCAGATGATTCACTGACTGAGCGATCCAGGCTCCCCTACCATGTACACTTCAAAACAGGGGTCACAAACTGACTTAGCTACTGGCCCACACAGGAAATGCAAACTGAGAGCAGTAAGAGAATACAGGATGACTGACTGAAACTTTGGGACCCCGGCACACCCCATGCTGTCAGGGAGGCAGTGGCTACTTAACTCCATGAAACCTGTGGGCCTAGTGTTGCTAGATATTCCCATTTTTTTCCCCAAGAGAAATGGGAAATCTATAGTTTATTGTTATATTTCCCAATTCTTATTTAATCCTTGTGAAAAAAAAGCGGGCGGGATACCATGTGAAAACACATCTTTGGCCTGCATAAAGCAGTCTGTGAACCTTTTTTTTTTTTAATGAAGAATAGTCTTTACCTTGGAAATCAGGTAGATTATAGTCAAAGAAGAATCTCTTTTCTCCTCAACCACTGTTGAGCATAGATTCTCACTGCAAACTTATTCTTGAGACTGTCAGACTTCTTGACCTTATAGTCAAAGGACTTTATAGTTCATTTATCTGTTTTACCTCAATGCTACTTTCTAGCTTTTCTTACTGTAAAACTACAGTACTGTGAAAGTCAAGAAGGGATGGGCCATGGGACCAAAGAAGATAATGAGTTCATGTATATTTTCTGGTGGTCCAGAAAAACAATCGGAGGAAAAGAAATTACTAAACTAGCTCATAATTAGTAAATACAGTATACAACTTTTCAGTACTCAATAATGAATCCACTTTTAGTAAAATGTAATTAATCTCAACATTTCATTTTTTACTTGGCACTGTGAAAATTCACTGTGAGTGAGAGGCTATACAGTATACTGGAGGGAATACAAGATTTGTGATCAAGACAGACTTGGTTTGAATTCCAGCTTCACCATTTACAAGTTTATGCCAATAAAAAAAATTTTTTTTAAGAGAGGGAGGAGGGCACCTTGGGTGGCTCGGTCGTTGGGTGTCTGCCTTCGGCTTGGGTCATGATCCCGGAGTCCTAAGATTGAGCCCTGCATCTGGGTCCCTGCTGGGCAGGGGAACCTGCTTCTCCCTCTCTCACTCCCCCTGCTTGTGTTCCCTCTCTAGCTGTGTTTCTCTCTGTCAAATAAACAAATAAAATCTTTAGGGGGGGGAAAAAAAAAGAAAGAGAGGGAGGGAGGGAGGAAGAGCAGAGAAAGGAGACTCTCAGGCAGGCTTCATACCCAGTGTGGTCACAACCCTGAGATCATGACCTGAGCCAAAATTAAGAGTCAGACACTTAATCAACTGAGCCACACAAGTGCCCCTAAATAAATCTGATTAATGACAGCTTAATTATAAAAGAAGAAATTCTGGGTGGCTCAGTGGGTTAAAGCCTCTGCCTTCAGCCCAGATCATGATCTCAGGGTCCTGGGATCGAGGCCTGCACTGGGCTCTCTGCTCGGCGGGGAGCCTGCTTCCTCCTCTCTGCCTACTTGTGATCTGCCAAATAAATAAATAAAATCTTAAAAAAAAAATAAAAGAAGAAATTCTGTGAGATACTGCTGATAAAAATACTAAAATCAATACCAAAATACCATTATTTTGTTTCTCTAAACATATAATGTTGGAATTCATAGAAATTTAAGCATTCATCTTGTTCAACCCCCTACTTTTAGAGAAGGGGGAAACCAAGGCTCAGAGAGGTTAAATGAGTTTTCAGACTGTGTTTCAAAATTCTGTTTATGATTTAGAACTTGTGAAACATTTTAATTCTAAAACTATGTTCTAGACCTGCAGCATCCAAAACAATAGCCACTGGTTCTGAACACTTCGAATGTGGCTAGTCTGAATTGAGATATGCTATAATTGTACAATACAGATCTTTAAGTCTTAGTATGAAAAAAAGGAAAATATGTCAATGATTTTTTGTACTGATCCCATACTGAAATGAAATTCTGGATATACTAGGCTAAATATATTAAGTTTACTCTTACCTGTGTCTTTTTACTTTTTAAAATGTGGCTACTAGAACATTTTAAATGACGTATGTGTTATACATTGTATTTCTATTGGATAGTACTATTCAGACAGTAGTAAGGTCCTCACAAGTCCAATTACTTGACAATAAAGCTTACTTATAATCCAAATAAAAGCTTGAGCTTTGGACCCCTAGACCCCTATAGTAGGAAATCAGAGAGTACAAAAGAGAAAGAAGTTGTTTCTGTTCTATTCTTTAGGAAGAGTGAATGCTAGGCAGAAATTTTTTTGAGACAGAGAGCGAGGAGAGCTTGTGCAAGTGGGAGGGGAAGAGGGAGAGGGTGAGAAGCTCAAGCACACTCCACGCAGAGCATGGAGCGTAAAGTAGGACTTGATCCCACGACCACCAAAGCTCATGACCTGAGCCACAAGAGTCAAATGCTTAACAGCATGAGCTACCCAGGTGCCCCTAGGCAGAAATTTGGAATGCTTGACGTTAACACTTTCCTTCCTTTGTCCTCACTGCTAGCACTTTGCGCCTTTGGTCTACTCTTGTTAATTCAATCCTCTACTTTAGCTCCTCCCCTAGGCTGCCTATCCCACAAAATGCTCCAAACTGCAAAATGATCTTCATATTCCTTAATCCAAACTTTTGGGGATAGTTATCTAAGGTGTCCTGAGAAAAGCACTATTGCTGAAATGATACCGATACATACAAATAAGTAGTTACTAAAGTTACTTATTTAAGTAAACTCTATCCCCAACATGGGGCTTGAACTCAGGACCCCCAAATCAAGAGCTGCACGCTCTACCAACTGAGAAAGCCAGGTACCCCAAAGTTACATATTTAAAACATACTTATCAAAATTCATTAATCTTTCACAGACTAATAGTGAAAGGTAAAGTGGAGAAGGGAGTTAGTACTGGGCATACTCTGCTCTAAGATCAGTTCCTCCAGTGCTTCCCCCCCCCCCCCCCACAGCTTGCTTCCTTTTTGGACTTACACATTAAAGAAACAAACAACAAAAAGGCTTTCAAAGGCAACAGCAGAGCTTTAGGGTTTTCGATTATGGACTATACTAATTTATATAATGGTACTGCCTACAGAAAAACTTCTGAACTTCTAGAATGCTTAAAGTTTAACGCATCTTTCTCTGCAAAAGTTTCCACTTCAGAAATCCACTTTTATTTGTATTTTACAATCTTTAGAACTACAGAGCCCCCCACACTCACTCAAAATTGGAATTTAAATTTTATATTTAACTATTATGTAGTAGAGTGTGATGTTATCTAGTTCAAGCATACAGGAAATTGGATAATTTAGTTTGAGCTTTTACCAATTCCCCAAAATCTTAAAGCTCAAGAACGGGTGGGTAAACAAAAGGCTAGAAATACTTACTATAATTTTCTAGTAGAAACTGACAAAGAGCATTTTAGGTAGGCTAAAATTTTTTCATAACAAGAATAAATTCTCAAAAGATTTCAAGTCCTAATGATCTAGTTATATTCTAATAATAATTTAATATTTCAAAATCCAGTGAAACAATGTAATGAGTAAGCATCTTTGGACTCTGAATAAGTAATTTGATTTGTACAATAAAGTTTAAATTTCACCTCTTTTCAAAGGTCTAGCTATAAAAACAGATAAAATGTAGATCCCCAAATAAAAAAGGGGTATGAATTTGGAAAAATAACCCTATTTTGCAGATTAAAAAATTCTTAGTTAGGGTGCTTACCAAATATTAGTTTTACTTGCTAGGACAAGAACCCAAGTCTGAAAAATATGACCAAGTAGTAAAATGCTACCTTAATTTTCTTTGTTTTATAGGCAGACTTCTACTGGCTGGTAAATTTTACTGAATTCTTAATTACATAGGGTTGGGGTGGGGTGGGGTGAGGATACACAATGAAGGTATAAAAGAAGTGAACTAAGCTCCTTAGGAGCTTAAACGGAGACATGACAACCAAGTCTTATGTAACTGCTAATCAACTCTTATACTAATGACAGTAATAAGCCCACATGTAGTTACTTTCTTGAATCTAAACCTCCTTTAATCAAATTTCTTTGTTATTTTGTTTACAATTCTGTCATAAAAATCACTTCAAGATAATCAGACATGGGCATTTGCTTAAACATGGGAAGGAAGTCTAGGCCAATAATGAAACACATAAAACTTCCAAAAGACTTGTGATATTGCTGAAAACTTTTCTGAATTAAGCAAAATATAGTTGTTATGGATGTAATTTAAAAACTTCCTCTAATCACTCACTTATATCCCAGGAAAAGTTATTTTAAGTTTTTTCCATTTTATCTGAATATATCAAGTTGGATTTAATTTTTTTTAAAGATTTTATTTATTTATTTGACAGAGAGAAAGATCACAAGTAGGCAGAGAGGCAGGCAGAGAGAGAGGAAGAAGCAGGTTCCCTGCTGAGCCTCGATCCCAGGACTCTGGGACCATGACCTGAGTCACCCAGGCACCCTGGATTTAATTTTTTTTTTTTAAAGATTTTATTTATTTATTTGACAGAGAGAAACAGAGCTAGAGAGGGAACACAAGCAGAGGGACTGAGAGAGGGAGAAGCAGGCTTCCCACCAAGCAGGAATCCCAATGTGGGACTTGACCTGAGCTGGTCAATGGGGATCATGACCAGCTCAGGATCATGACCTGAGCTGAAAGCAGTCGCTTAACCAACTGAGCCACCCAGGTGCCCCTGGATTTAATTTTTTAAAGATAAATTCAAAAGAGAAACTTCAGATAGCAAAATATTTACCTCTCTAGTTCTTTTTAAAAAAAGATTTATTTATTTTAGAGAGGGAGAGCATGAGCACAAGTGGGGGGAGGGGCCCAAAAGGGGGGTGGGAGCAGACCTCCTGGCTCACAAGATTATGAGCTAAGCTGAAACCAAGAGTCCAAGGTTCAGTCAACTGAGTCCCCAGGTACACTGCCTCTAGCTCTTTCTCTTTTATTTTTTAAAAGATTTTTTTATTTCAGAGAGAGAGTGCCTGCGTGCAAGGGTGTGAGGGGAGAAGCAGAGGGAGAGGGACAAGCAGACTCTATGCTGAGCAAAAAGCCAGATGCAGGACTTGATGTCATGACCTGAGCTGAAATCAAGATGGATGCTCAACTGACTGGGCTGGACCACCAGGTACCCCTTTTTCAATTAACTGTAATAGGAAGAGAACCAGACAGTCACAAGGTTACAATAAAAAGCTGTATATGAAATTCTAATTAAAGAGAGGCTTCAACTTTACTTTCATTTTTTATTAATTAATTAAAAATTTATCTGAGAGAGAGAACTAGCACAACAGGGAGGGACAGAAGGAGAAAGGGAATCTTAGGCAGACTCTGTGTGAAGCATGGAGCCCGATATAGGGCTCGATCTCACCACTCTGAGAACATGACTTGAGCTCAAATGAAGAGTCAAAACTAAGAGAAAGACACTTAACCAACTGCACCATTCAGGTGCCCCTATGTTCTATTTAAAAACAACCTGATTTAAAGCAAAACATAAAAATTTAATAAATCTGGTCCTTAGTACACAGGTGCTGGCTGGCTATTTTATTTGCATATATTTTTAGAAAGATTAAAACAGGGGTGCCTGTGTGGCTCAGTTGGTTAAGCGACTGCCTTCAGCTCAGGTCATGATCTTGGAGATCGGAGATCGAGGCACACATCCGGCTTCCTGCTCAGCAGGAGGCCCGCTTCTCCCTCTCTCAGTCCCTCTGCTTGTGTTCCCTCTCTTGCTGTGTTTCTCTCTGTCAAATATATAAATAAAATCTTTAAAAACAAAAACAAAGAAAGATGAAAACATTTCACAATCTTTAAAAAGTTTAAAAGCTTTACTAATAAAAGTAAATAATCAACAGAATATTTTTAGTAAAACTGTTCCTTGGAGAACCAACTGCACAGTTTAGGAACGTGGCATGCGATCTGCTTCTGTTCTTTCTACAATGTTGGTATATATCACTGATCAACTGTACCTCTTTTCTGCTATGCCTAATCACAGGTTTCAGAATTCTTTTCTAAGTGCTTCAGGAAAACAGTAACAAATGACAGAGTAAGAAACACATGGAGTCCAACTGCCGTTTCTAGACAGGGTGAATTTCTAACTATGCTATCTCAGTTAACTGACATGCTTGAGGAATGGAGATTTTTCTGGTTAGTTACATTTTTCTAGTTTAGATTTTTTAAAAAGCTTATGCCTAGGGTTGTGAAAATACAGTACAGATGAAGGCTTTAACCAGAATAAAATAAATATGCACAAGATAAGGATGTTCTGTTATGAAAAGTCATATTCTCCATGTCCAAAGGGGACAGGTTGGGACTCTTTTTTCAGCTGAAGATAAGGAAAAGAGGATGTCAAAAACATATTCTTAAAAGTTGGGACTGTTTACATTAAAAAAATAATGGGACAGCCTTTAAACATATTTTAATCTAGAAGACTGCTAAATAACATCAAGAAATAAGAATCTTTGCTTCATAGGACTTAAAAAAAAAAAGTCTCCAACAGAAAAAAGGTTCCCCTGTCTGGTTTCCTTTAAAAGATTTTTATTTATTTATTTGACAGAGAGCAAGATCACAAGTAGGCAGAGAGGCAAGCAGAGAGAGAGGAGGAAGCAGGCTCCCTGCTGAGGGACCCTGGGATCATGACCTGAGCTGAAGGCAGAGGCTTTAATCCACTGAGCCACCCAGGTGCCCTGGTTTCCTTTTAAAATACAGAGAATACCTGGACAAAGCCCAGACTCCTAGGGATACAAGTAATGTTTATGTTACTATTTAAAATGATCCAATATCTAAATTTCAGAAATGAGCAGGTTTTTGAAAGTACAATACCCGGTCTCCTGCCTTTTCTGCCTGTTCACACAAGAACAGACTTAAAGCTAGCATTCTTCCTCAATTCTGGAACTGCAAAGTTTTGGATACCATCTTAGTACTAACAGGGATAAATTCTATCTGTAGCTCAATTAAGGGCTTTTGGCTTTTTTAGTTTCAAACTGCATACTCTCTTAGCAGGTATATACTCCCTCTCAGTAGGTAATACAATATACGTAGAACACTGCTATCCTTTATATTCTTATAGACAAATTTTAGCTATTCTTTCAGATACAATGCTCAGTTTACAGACATGTGATCAGGTTTTAGGACAAAACATGCCTGGAACAAAAGCACCTACATCCAAATTCTTTTAAAGGTAAATTAAAAGCAAGTTAGTTAAGGTATGGACAGCTCTCCTCTATTTTCTACTTGCTGTAAAAAAGAGCTTTAAAGGTTATTAAGAGAGACTCTTAGTGACATCTAGTTTAAGCCTTACTGAATGTGAGGAAACTGAGGTCCAAGGTCTCAGAGTCATAGGGAAAACTTTATTACCAGATGAATAATATTTCATTTTTTCCCCAAAATTTCCTTTGGCAAATTCCTAACTCATGCTCATAATTTCAGTCATTTAGGATTCTGATTCTTTAAACTTTGTATGGTGCAGTCATTTCACCCCTAACAAGGTCTCAAACTTCTTATTCTTGCATTCTTTCTGCTACAACACTTTACTTCCCTTTCTTAAGTGAGGTGCCTAATGAAGCTTATTACTTAGAATGAATCTATATTTAATAAATGTAGTGATTAACAAGTATAAAATTGTATGTACACTATAATCAATGACCTCTTTGCTGTCCCTTAACACAGCAAGAAAGCTCTTGCCTCAGGGCTTGTGTATATTCAGTTTTCTCTGCTCATGAAATTCTTTCTTCCAGATATCCATATATTTCACTCAAATCCTTCAGGTAGTTCAATGTCGCTTTATCAGAAATGTCTTCCCTGAGACATTTCTCTACTCTCCTCATTCTTTCTCAATTATGTATTACCTCCTGACATAATATTATTATTATTTTAAGATTTTATTTATTTATTTGACAGAGAGAAATGCAGCTAGAGAGGGAACACAAGCAGGGGGAGGGAGAGAGGCAGAAGCAGGCTTCCCACCAAGCAAGGAGCCTGATGTGGGGCTCAATCCTAGGACTCCGGAATCATGACCTGAGTTGAAGGCAGAGGCTTAACAACTGAGCCACCCAGGGGCTCCAAGTATTATTTTTTCTTATTATGTAAAATATAAGTTCCACAGAGTGCACGAGACCATAACTTCCCAAGTGCCTAAGAGCAGGAACTGACAAAATAAGCACTCAATAAACACTTGTTAAAAGACTGAATGTTCAAAATGTGTATCTGATGAAGAACATGAAACATACTGTTTATTGAACTATAATGGCTGTTAAAATGATAAGATAGGGGCTCCTGGGTGGCTCAGCTGGTCAAGCGACTGCCTTCAGCTCAGGTCATGATCTGGGAGACCCAGAATCGAGCCCCGCATCAGGCTCCCTGCTCGGCGGGAAGCCTGCTTCTCCTTCTCTCACTCCCCCTGCTTGTGTTCCCTCTCTGGCTGTATTTCTCTCTGTCAAATAAATAAATAAAATCTTAAAAAAAAAAAAATGACACGATAATTCAGGGTTTTTGTTTCCCTTTCTCTAATTCTGTAAACAAGTTTAGTATTTTCAGATTATTTTAACAACTGTTTTGACTACACCAAATTACTTAAGTGCTTTACGTAGTATATATTCAAAATGACTTGTAATAACTTTTACAGTATTTTTCATCTGGAGTAATTTTTAGACAGCTAGTATGAGACACTTCTCAATTCTCTGAGATATTATAATAACTGCTCTCTCATCTAAACACACCACCTTGCATCAATCTGGTAGTTAAGCATGAATGCATCTAAGATTAGAGCTGTGAGGCAGCACTATGGAAGGAAGTAAGAGTGCTACTTGATGACTGATGATTTTTCCTCAATTAAGCGTATTTCTCTCCAGTAGGGATCTGAGTCATTCAGGCTCTTAACATGACCAGACTAATTATCTACTAATTCTAAACAGCACAAGTTTAAGATGCTACAAGAGAAAAAGGGTTTAAGATTATTTAAGTTTGGAAAAAACCCAGTAACATGCAATAAGTTGAAGACATTCAGGTTCTCCTCTAGAAAGCATATATGACACTTATTTTCCATATTAAAAAAAATATACTTGATTACCATAAGGATGAGTTTACAGGCTGTATTAATTTTACTACAAAATTTGTCAGACTGTTACCTATTTTCCCCAATAAATAATTTTATAAAAGGTGCTTATAGCCCTTAAATTAGCTCAAAAAAGTTTATCAGTAACTTATCAAATGAACAGTATATATTAGAACCTAACCACTACATCTAACGATGAATAACCTTTCAGGAAAACTTATTCAGTTTAACCTGATGTGCTAGGTCAAAGTGATGGAGGAGAGATGCATGTTTCAGGGATTTGAATGTAGGCAAAGACTGAACTCAGTAAGAGTCTCTTTTTGGTGTTATAACCTGTCCTTCCTCCCACACCTAGCCTCAGATTGTCCTGTGTACGTCCCATTCCACTCCACCTCCTCTTGCTTTTGACTATAGTTCTACCCTTCTGCCTGAGTACTGATCAGAATATGCAGTTTTATAGCTCTTGTACTCCACTGTGGCTGAAGGATACAGGCCCTTTGGGTCAAGCTTTTCCTGCTACCACTCACCTAAATGTACCAAATGTAAATAGTCTTCTTCCCAAATCAAAGCAGATGGCCATTGTCAAAAAAGAGCTAAAGAAATTAATAAATCACATTTTTAAAAGACTGTCCAAAAATGATAGATATTTTGGATTTATAACTAAAGTATAAGAAAATGTGCTGTAAAATACTCCATGCAAAATGAATATAAACTTTAAAAATATATCTACAATTTATATTAAATGAAGATAACTTATTAAACAGTTATCTTTCCATCTTATTCCACACATTTGAGTGTGAAATCTTACTGTCATATTCACATCATATTAATAATTAAGTTTTATTTGGTACTGTGTCCCAGGTACTACATTTTATTATCTTTAATTTTTTTTTTAAAGATTTTATTTATTTGACAGAGAGAAACACAGCCAGAGAGGGAACACAAGCAGGGAGAGTGAGAGAGGGAAAGCAGGCTCCCTGCTGAGCAGGGAGCCCGACGCAGGACTCGATCCTGGGACTCCAGGATCATGACCTGAGCTGAAGGCAGTCGCCCAACCAACTGAGCCACCCAGGCGCCCCTATTATCTTTAATTTTTATATTAACTCTTTGAGGATTTATACTTGCCTCAATAATGAGAAAACAAAGACTATGGTAAAATAACCTGCTCAAGGTCACACAGCTAAGTAAATGGTGAAACTGGTTTCTGGACTCCAAAATACATGTTTAAACATTGATACTATGTTGTGTGCTACACACCTCTACAAGTAGATTAAGTCTCATAGAAACTGAAAACCAAAACTCTTACTCTTTTCCACACATCTCCTTCGCCTCAACTGTTACTCATTTTACCAAGTCGCTCAAGTTATTCTTCACAGATAGATCTCACTGTTCCTTATCTCCCATACCCTACCTATCTCATCTCTTAAACTGTCTAGAATCCATCTACTAGGCCTCAACTACCTCACAAGCTGAAACACAAGAGTTTTCTATAAGGGTACAACTAGTGACAGAGTCTGTATCCAGACAGAATATAGCAGATTAAAGTAGAAAAATAAAAGACTCAAATTCCAAAAATAAGGCTTAATGTAAGCAAAACTTGACCTTAATAAATTCTAACATGTGGGACAACCTTTTTGAGTTAAAATTCTTTTAACAGAATTTATTTTCTATATCATTTCCTAGCTTTTCATTCTATCCTTCTTCCTAGATACTGGCTAAAACCCTGCTTAGTGGTGTTTCTGTAGCAAAATCCTTCCCTTCTAAATACATTTATATGACTGGTTACCTAAATGGCTTTAAAAACTGTCACCAACACAAACGACTCACTATCTACTCATCTTATGTTCCTTTTTCCTTCCAAAGAACATACTACAACATGAGAAAGTGGCAGGCAGCTCTATAAGGATCCTCTAAAATTTGAGCTCTTTAGCAAAATATGTAATAATAGCACTGTTTTATAGTTTTACAATGTTTTCTATTTTAAAGTTTTGTTTTTTTAAAAAAAGATTTTATTTACTGGGGCACTTGGATGGCTCAGTCAGTTAAGCACCTGCCTTCGGCTGGGGTCATGATCCCTGGGTCCTGTGATCAAGCTCCAAGTCAGGCACTCTGCTCAGGAGGGGAGCCTGCTTCTCCCTTTCCCTCTGCCCTTCCTCCCACTTGTGCTCTCTCTCAGATAAATAAATAAAATCTTTAAAAAATATATTTTATTTATTTATTTGAGAGAGACCGAGCATGAGTGACGGGGAAAGGGGCAGAGGGAGAGAAAGAAACAGTCTTCCCACTTAGCACAGAGCCCAAAGTGGGGCTTGATCCCAGGACCTGGGAATTATGACCTGAGCTAAAGGCAGACACTTAACTGACTGAGCCACCCAGGCACCCTAAAGTGCTTTCATACACATTATTTCATTCTTCACCAGTCACATGAAGTAAGCTTTATAGGTACTATTCTCAGATTAGAAAACTAACTCAGAGACACTGTCATTTTGCCTAAGTTACAAGGCTATTATGCAGAACAGCCAGGACCAAATTCTAGACGGAGACTCTCCATTCACAGCTCTTTCCACTATTTATTGCTACCTGTATTTTTAAAAAATGTTTTGATATATAATAACTATCTTTATAAATAAAAGTTCCTTTTTCCCTTTCAACCATTACTTAAGCTATATGCTTAATTATGAGAGAGAAGGTATGACCTAACTATCGAACAATGATAGCAAAAATCAACTTCATTTAGAATTTTTATGTAAAGACAAATGATCCAAAGATTACAAATATTTTATTAGAATAAAATATAGTAAAAATCCACAGCAATCAAGTTAATCTCTACCAAAAATTTTAACCACATTGTATCTAATTAACATAATATCCCAGAAAATAAAGATAACTATGAGACATAGAAATGAGCTGTAAAAAGCATGCACAGAAAGGACATGCTTTCATTTAGAATAGCATGCTTCAATTAAATTTGCAGGCAATCTAAGGAGAATGTGAAACTGATGTAATAGAACTTACCTACTTTGCAATGAAATTAAGTACACATTTATAGAAAGTCTGTTCTCCTTTTTTGGTCAGAACAAGCCAACAACAGCAAGTAGCCAGAAATTACAAATATAAAAGAAAAATTCAAGAGGCAATGAGTTTGCTAGACTCATTATATATTCAATCTTAGCTTCAAGAAATGAGTGATTATTTGCAATGAGGTTGGCAAGACAGGAAACTGAGTTAAAATTTATCAATCTTTTAAATGGCTTTTCTCAGTACAACTTTATTGTTTTTTAAAAAGGGGGAATCTCTTTACTATTTTATACTCTTTGTACTGACATATTTATCTCCACTGCTGACCACGAATCTTTAGAGCTCACAGAAATAAAATGGATTTTTAGAAAAATAGTTGGATTCACTAGTCCAAATTATCCTATTTCTTGTATTAAGAGGAAGTCAGTATAAATAATGAAAAGCCAAATAAGAGATCCAGGAAGAAATTAACTTAGAAGGCGACCAACTGTGTAGCTTATTCTTACCTTGGTTGTTTTTTTCACGGGTTGACATTTTTGCTGGTTGAGACAAAAATGACACATCTTACAACAAAAACTGGGCATTTTCTTAAATGACTAGAATAAACACACTTCTCTTAATTATGAGCTAATAAAGTACAGTGAATGAAAACAAGTCAAATATTCTCAATAATTAGCAAAAATTTAACTGGTGCAGAAAAAGATTTTTTTTAAAAAGGATTTTTAATTTACCTTGGTTGATGATGACATCTTTATGCCTACAAAAGAAAAAAAAAAATCGAAGACATTTATGTTATAATTTTACTTGGCTTACCATTAGAATCATCCAAAGAAATTGTAAAAGCTTCAACGTCTAGGCCACACCCAAGATAAATCTTTAGAAGTGAAATTCAGACATCAGTATTTTTAAAAGTTTGTCACTGGTCTCAACTATTATTATTATTTTTTTTTTTAAGATTTTATGTATTTGAGAAGGAGAGAGAGAGAGCACAAGTGGGAAGGAGGGGCAGAGGGAGAGGGAGAAACACGCTCCCAGCTGAGTAGGGAGCCGGATGCAGGACTTGATCCCAGGGCCCTAGGATCATGACCTGGGTCTGACCGTAGACACTTAACTGACTGAGCCACCCAGGTGCCCCTAACATATACTGTTCTATAAAACAATGAATATTCCATAAAATCACCTGAACAGTGAAAGCACAGAAAGAACTTACAAAAACCATTCAAATCTTAGGGGATTAGTGAGATTTATTGTTTGAGTGGGGAATATAACAAGAAGTTAGCTTTCTTTTTTTTCCTCTTTTGTACACTTAAAAGAAAAACAGACTCAGAAGAAAAAAAAGATAAGCAATACAAATTTCTAAAAAAATGATCCAAGTAGGCACATAATTATATAGGCAAGCATGACAGTCACAGAACTTTAATTTTCAGATATAACTAAGAAAGTGTAATACCTACTTGTCTGTATTTTTTATAACTTTTGATATTAATTTTGATGTTGACACTGCTCGCAATAATTTATTACGACTCTCATCTGAATTTTCCCATGAATTATGTGACTTTTCAGCTGTCGGTGGTCGTTTTATGCTGGAAGAAACACATTAATTTCTTAGAGAAAAATTCTAGAAGTAGCAATGACATGTAATTGCCAGCGTAAATAGAACACAAAAGCAGCAAAACATTTCCTTAAAGCTAATCCAGAAAAGAGAAGGAAGGATTAGTTGAAAGGTTCTGCCTGGATGAGTGAAGGAGTTAAGGCAATGACTAAGACTGGTTAAAATGTTCACTATTATTCAGAAGATTCACTAGAAGAAATATTACTTGATTAAAAAATAAACATGTACTTTTTGTTAATAGAAAAAAACATGTATGCTTAAATCCCTGAGTAAAATATTTTCATAATTTGTGAAACTGTGAAAAAACCTGTACTTTTTCACAGTTATTACAAAGCTGTTTTCATCTTTTATATTCTTGTATAATTAGTTTATATATGGTACAAATAACACTAAGTAAAACGTGGGATTAAAAGTAAAACTCTTGTGACATCCTTTAAAGATAATTTTTACCCATGATCAGAAATAAACATGACTTAACACAAGAAGCTGTATTATCAACAATGACACCATATACATATAAATGAAATTTCTGACTTATAAATGATTTTTCAGCTGCATTGCTAACTATCCTACCACTCATCCAGTCTCCAACACTTCTTGCAATAGTATATCCAAAGAGCAATTTAGAATGGCAAGCACATATCCAGGAGACCTTAAAAAGCTGAAAAAAAAGATCTGGGACAAAGAAGATACCAAGTCAAATCAGAACCTTAAAGAGATTGATTATAAAAAAAGCCGCCTTTAACCACACACAATCTAAAGTTACATAACATTAATAAACTATATTCCAAGAAAAACTCCACGAGACCAGGAAAAAAAAATTACAAACCATTTAGATATAGCATAAGAATCTGTGTGAAACACAGACAAAGCATTTTTTAAAAGTTAAACATGCATCAATCAAATGGAGAGTGTTTGTTTTCCCAAATTTCTATTAGGGATTTGAGGCAAAATATTAAACTGATCAAATAAAAATATATCTTTGAGGAATCCTGTCATCTATTTTACTAAAATCCTAGTTAGTTCTGGGAACGGTTTAATACTTTCCTGAGATTTCCAAGCAGAAGTGTGATGAATAAAATATGTCTATACTTTGTCATAAAGTCTGAATCAGCACTTCTATAGCAGGCAAATTTCATTTTAAGTTGGTCTAAATATTTGATTACAAGACAGGTGTAGCACTGAACTCCCAGCATGCAGGTTTAGATCACCAATTTAGGCTCACACACAATGTTAGAATGTTTCTCCCTTCTCCCCCTCTCATAACTTTAAAATATTAATTATTATAGACACAGAGAGAAGCCCTCAAGCAAGCCTTTAGCATAGAAAAGACCAGGTGAAATGGATTTATTTCTCTACTCAAGCAAGAACTTATCCTCCCAAAACCCAAAACTGAAACTGAGATGCAGTAACACTGAAGAGCTATTTGCGAAGAGGGGCCCTTTGCAAGTTCAAGGTTGTAATGATGCCAAAATATGAGGATAATTACCTATGACAATTTACTATCCATGGTTATAAATTTATGCATAGCTTAGATAAATTTTTGTAATTTTATTATAAAAATATTGTTTGTATTAAAATAGGTTATTAATAATGGCCTTCCTTTCACCAAACTGTTTGTAACTGAGCTTTTCTTTTTTCCAGTTTTAACTGAGAAATTTTGACCTTAAATCTTCATTCTCCAAAGTGCTGAAGTACAGATTTTAGCAACAAAAAAGTGGTGGTGAGGGGTGGGGGGAAGCCACCGAAGTTTTCTTTTGGAATCCATGGATAGACAGCTTTTCTCAAGTCACAGAATTTAGGTATCATTACAACCATTCCCTAGCTCTGTACTCAGGGACAGTTAAAACCTTTTGGTGGGAGTAGAATTCTTGCTTTCTTGAGTTTGTCTGTGTATTTGGAGAGGCTGTGAAGAGGGCTGGGGAGAAGGTGATGCTCGAATTTGTGGACTTTGATCATTAGAATGAGATTCCTCTTTTTTTTCTCTCTGTCCTTGTGGTTTTTCTTTCTTTTTTTCTGTACCACTGTAAAATAAAGTATAACATGGAACAACACATATTTAAACAAATAAAAGATATTTCAAATGATGGAAAAAGTGATTACAGAATTCAAAATACTAAATCATAAAACTAATACAATTTACATTGCTTTCATTTAATGATGAAAATATTTCTTTGAAAATTCTGGAAGCTATTAAAATCTTTGGTAAAGAATTTATAAGAATTCTACGGCAATGTATATCTTAAAGATTGTTTTTGAACCAAAATGCCTCAATGCATTTTGCTACCTTGGCAGATTGTGGAGAACAGCAGCAGCTCTCTTAACTGACTTCAACTTAGTCAAATCAGAGCATCAGTGACACTTCCCATTACCTCTGTAAAACATACTGAATGATGTGTGTAAGGCATACAAAACCCTATATTTAGTAGATTACTCTGCTTTCCATTTCTTCTGTGTATTTCTCATCTTGCCAGTTGAGTTTTAAATTTACCAGGAATTGTAGGTAACCCCCCCAAATCCAGAACCTGTTTATGCCAGGTGCACTGATTACTTTAATTGTGTAAATTAATTAAATAGAAAGAAAACTTACAAAATACACATAGAAAAGAGAACTGTAATTTCCATAAAAACTAAGCTGAATGCTCTGGAAGACTCCATAAAATAGAGTTACTAAAAAAAAAAAAAAAACTGCCCTTAAATTTTAGGTAGGTGAGACAATTATACAAAGTTGAGAAAAAAAAAAAAAAAAGAGAGAAAGAAATGGGTTCTAAAAACTCTTGATATTCAAGAGTTTTAAATTTCTTACTCAGTCTTAAAGTTGAAAGTAACAATTATAAAAAATAATTTATGGGTGTATTTTATGCAAGATAGTGAACAAGGAATCTAATCAGACACACAATAAGAGGGTGGGCATCTTGGTCTTTCATAAAAAAATTGACAAGTCTATGTGAATATATTTAGAGTTAAAATATTTAAGATATTTACATATAACTTCTTGTGATTCTGCACTTTTGACTCTTAATTTACGAAGCACTTGCCACTCCCAATCCCTGGATAAGAGTTCTTATATTGCACACTTTGACAATATTACAAACCAGATGGAATCAAGATCTGAATTTCATTGTTGAAAAGGCAGAAAACTATCAACTGTCTATAGTTCTTAATCAAAGATATTTTATAATTTGACTATAAGGTGCATAATTTATAAGGAAGTATGCTTAAGAACATTTTAAACAAATATACATAGTAAATACAATTCACCACATAGTAATAGTTAAAAATATTAAAATATAATTTTTAAATTAATTTAAGAGAAAGAGAGTGCACATGCATATGTGTGTGGGGAGGGGCAGAGGGAGAGAAGCTCAAGCAGATTCCATTCTGAGCGCAGAGCCTAACAAGGGGCTCCATCCCTTGTCCCATAAGATCATGACCTGAGCCGAAACCAAGAGTCATGCTTAACCTACTGAGTTACCCAGGTGCCCCTAAGATATAATTTTTAAAATAACATTTAGTCTGATTCAGTTCTGCTTATCTTCTGACTTCAGACCAGTCCCTGTTTAACTGTTCAGTTTTTAAAAGTATGTGCTGAGAAATACAGTTCTACCTCAAAAACATCAGAGTAACTTTGAAATTTAAAACTGAGTTAGAAATTCTTTCTTGCTGGTCTTCAAACTATCCTGAATGTACAGGCCACCAGTCTTATGTGGGCCCTGTACAACCTAAAAGAGATTTTCCTCCTAGGGATTTAAAAGTAAAGTACAGAGCCTCTGCACCATAAAGTAAAAAGTCAGCTGATATGATTACTGAGTTAATACTGTGCACAATACTGATAACTGCACAGGACTACAGTTACATAAGAAAACAGGCTGCACACAAACTATTATTAAATACAAGGAAGTTTATCAAAAATTTCCACAATGCATTTGTTTTCTTATAATTTGCCTTTTTCTTCTAAAAGGGAAGCATAGGCAATACATTTTGGCATGCTTTGGAGGCGCCTTTAAAGGCCTGAAGATCAGGGCGCCTGGCCAGTTCAGTCATGCAACTCTTGGTCTTAGGGTTGTAAGTTTGAGCCCCACATTGGGGGTAGAAATCCCTAAAAAATAAAAGATCTTCAAAATAATAAAATAATAATAAAGAAAAAATAAAAGGCCCAAAGATCTTGTCATTTCTTTACCATTCCTCTAGCCAAATATTTGGTTAACAACTATAAATCCACACTGATGAATAATTCAGTCACTGACATTAATTACTAAGGCAACCATTTCTATTAGTACAATTTTAAATATTATTCCCCATTACTTAAGGTTTTTCCTCAGTTATTCTTTAAAGAAAACAGTTGTAAGATTATGCAGTTAATCTCTTATGGTCTCTCCAAAATCTATATGGGATAATTTGCTAGGAATTAAACAAAGTGGAAAAATTCTGTAAACAACTTTACTGAAACAGATTATTGATGAAAAGAACATATAGAATGTAAATCTGTAGTTTACTAAAACGTTTTTCCTGCAGTATTTCTACTGTCCACCTACCTACCATCCCGTCATACACACACAGTACTAAAATATTTTCAATTATGCTGTAATTTTATAGTCATGCTTAAAGAATAAAAGTTATAAGTGTTCAGCCTCCCATTTATGTACTGAAAATTCTATTTCTCCTTGAAAAACAGCTGTATCAAATGCACTGCTTGCTACAGAAAATTTGCTTATATAATTAAATATAGTGATGCATATATCATCAACAAAAGCTTGTTAAAAAGAAACAAAACCAGGAAACGGAACTACATTTTTTATTAAGAACGCAAAGCTTTCTCATACAACTCGATAGATACATAAATGTAAATCAGGTGAGTATAGGCTGGGTGCCTACATTCACAGTTACAAGAATTCAAAGAACATGCTCACTTAAATTCCATACAGCTCTATTTCATATATATTTTTTCAAAAGTAGAATGAATTATCACTTCCATACAATTTTGCAATGTTAGCTTTTCTTTCCCTTATAAATGGATACCTTTTAGCAGCAGATGAAAGAGTTTCTTTTCTTGCAATTGCAACAGAGCTGGTGTGGCTTGGTTTTCTGTTTGCACCACTCCCGTTGGTTATACAGGACATAGAAATAGCTTCTCGAAGGCCTGGAGGGCCTAAAGGTGGTTAAGAACAAATGTTTACATCAAACTTCAAAATACTCCTTAAAATTGGGAGTTGAAAAAATTAAGTCCATTAGTTTTTAGAACTAAGTAAGCAAACTGCTCCCTCTAGTATGCAGCATACGATATTAATGTCTCTAAACTTAATCTCATCAAAACAGACCTATAAAAAGGCTATGCTAAATTACTACACTGCAGCTAGACTTATTCTCTAGCAAAATGGTTTGCCCTCTATACACAGCAGCTTTAAAAACACATGATGCAAAGTAAATCACAAATTTCCACATCACTGATTTTCAGAAATTTTAGTTCTACTGAAATCAAATTATTTAGAAATCCTAGAACCATAAATGTTAAATCTGACAGTTATTCCATATAAATAAAGCATAAATGTACAAAGCAACCTCTGCTTTCTTAATTTACATAGTAGCAGGATTAGAATAAATATGTGACAGGTATGTTGATATAGTTAGGAAGATTCAAAGTTATAAGATAAAACAGCCTTTATCTACTAAGGGCAAATTCATTTAAAAATTTGAGACTAGAGAACATTTTGAACTTTGGGACTGTTTTCTCACATATACACAAAATCTAATTTGGCGAATACCATCTTTGTTTCCTTGCCTGTCTTCATAAAAGCACAGAGAGTAAAAAATGTCTTTGTATGGAGCCTAAAATCTTTGGCACTCTAGACTGTTCCATATATGACGGTATAACACTGCATTTTTGACAAGAACAAGCTGCTGGGGGACCAACTTGTATCATAATCATCTATAATATTTCCTTAATATAAACATTCCTAGACCTAACTTCTGACCAAATAATTCAGAAGAAAGGAAGAAGGAGACCTATTGTATTTCTTTTTTGAAATTTCTCAGGAAAATTTTCACCTCTAAGAATGTACAATAACTTCCAAATTATGCTAATATCACCAGTCATCAGATCTACTGCTAGTCTGCCAAACAGGTGACTTCCTGTTATACTGAAAACTTTTTTTTTTTTATTGTGGTAAAATATTTGCAACAAAATTTACCATTTTAAGCATTTAAAAAGGTACACAATTCAGTGGCACAGTCTAGTCGCAATGTCGTGCAACCATATTCACCTGCACATTCTGATTACCCCAGACACCCTCTACTCAATGAACAGTCACTTCTCATTCCCTACTTCTTCCCTGCAGCCCATGTCAACCATTAATTTGCATTATCTCTATATATCTGCCTATTCTGAATACTTCATATACATGGAATCATACAATATGTGCTCTTTTGTGTCTGGCTTATTTCACTTGGCACAATCTTTTTGAGGTTCATCCATATGGCAGTATGTATATGAGTACTTTATTACCTTTTATGGCTTGTTTTTGAAGTTCATCCATATGGCAGCATGTATATGAGTAC
>PITA01015282.1:0-50803 GCA_004023965.1 Spilogale gracilis
AAAACTAAGTACTAACTGGAGAATGGAGGTGGGTGATATAGACCAATTGCTTCCAAAGGAAAAGCCAAACCAGCCTTAGCCATCGGGGAAGGATTACACAAAGCTTGAGTCCAGATTTCTACGTCTGGAGATTCGGATTCAGTTAGTTTGGGCACAGGCCAGGGAAGTGACTTTCTTCCCATGGCTCCCTAGGTGTTAAGGCTGTCAGGGCGAGAAGAAAAGCGTGCTGAAGTCAGAACCCCAGGAAGGGTCTTGATTTAGGAGTCTAAAAAAGAGAACAAAGATTTTCCAACCAAGCCTCTAGGTTCTCAGAGACATATGCTACCACTGATCTCTACTAGACTCTGGACAGTGAGCTCCTCTAGGGGAAGGAATTGTGTCTTTTTATCTCCTTATCCCCAGGGCCCCACACACAGTTTGCCATCAATACATATTTGTTGAATAAGCGAAAGAATGTATGGTTTGGGATTTGAACACAAGCGTGGAGGGTTTGTTGTCTTAAGTTTAATAGTCGGATCATTTTAGAGTTCCTCTCTATAGGAAACACTACTTTTCAAAAGGGCACCATCTTTGGAATTGGGTGTGGGCAGCAAGCAGATAAGTAGGAGTGTGCCGTGCAGGGTTCAGGAGGAAACGGAATCATCCAATTCAGACCACATTTCACCCCAAAGAAGGCCTTTGAAAGCAAACAAAGGGGTGGACCAGCTGCACTTGTCTTGACAAGGGAGACTGACAAGCTTGAGTGGGTTTATAGGCTGAGAGGTCACAACAGAGAGAAAGACAAAAAAGGAAAAAGATGGAATCAACTGGGAGAGTTAAGAGGATTCTAGGGGATGCAGCTGGGGCAGGAGGGACACCTGTTCCTCTGAATCTCTCCAAAGACCAAAGACAGGCTGTCAGAGATGCAGAAAGGTTTTCAGCAGAGTGAAGGGAAGGAGTGCACCAGAAGCAGGACTTGAGGGAGGAGAGAGCAGCCCAGTTCATTAAGTTTCTCTTCCAGCTCTCACCATTTAGGGCCATGGATCAGAAAATTTAACTCCAGAGATACTCATACGTTTATGAACTTTGAAAACAACAACAGCAAAAACCTATCTACTATCATCATGGCTTCATTGTAAAAAGCGAAGTGACATTTAACGCACCAAAAATAGGCAGAAAGGTCAAAAATCTCAGAATAAACCTCCGCCTGATGACCAACTCATTCCCTTGTCCTCATTTTTCTCATTTCACCTGGAAGGATGATTCCTCCTGGCAAGGTGAGTGCGTGGGGAGCTCAGCGCCCAGCCGCCCACGCCGGCAGCGTCTCTCGGTCCCCGCGGGGCGGGCGGGGAGGCTGGCAACCCCGCGCGCGCGCCGCGACAGCCCGCCCTCCAGGCGGCGGGAGACCCGCAGGTCCGGGCGACGAGCAGGGGCGCTCCCCACACGCTGACGTTCCTCCTCGCCCCACTGCGCGGCCGGCTCCGCAGTATCCTAGTGCGATTGCGGCGCTGGGGGGCCCCCGCAGGGCAGCGGGACTGGGAATGGAGGTGGGGGGCGGCTTGCGAGTCCCGGCTTCGGATATCCGCAGCTCCGGGTTCCCACGACCCCGGCTCTCGAGGGTCCCGGAGCAGCCCGGGGGTGTCCTTCCTGCCAGCGCCGCTTTTCCCGCTGGGGTGCGCGCGCGGGAGGGCCCCCACGCAGGGCCACGAGAAGGGTCGGGGGAGCCCACTCTGCAGGCGGCCGCCCTACCTGTCGTAGCTCCAGCGGCTGTAGGACAGGGTCCGGTGGCTGCTGACTCCCTCCATCGCCGCCTCCCAGCTTGTCTCCGGGCTCCGCTCCGCGGCGGCGGGGGCAGCGGCTGCGCTGGGCTCGGTGTTCGACCGCTGCGGGCCTGGCCGGGGCGCGGGCGGAGGACTGTACCATTCGCCCCCCCGGGGGGGTGACCCCCCCTCCGGCTCTGCCAATGGCGGGGACGCGAGGGCTGCGGGGACCCGGGCCCACGGGGCCCCCTCCCTCGCGCTCCAGTCCCGCGGGGGCGCGGCTGCTGCAGCCGGGCGGCTTATTTATTTATTTCAGATGTGTGCTCCGCGTCGCCATGGCAACCGCTCCATCTTCTCTGACGTCACGAGAGCATCGCCCCTTTCAAATCTTCCCGGGACAGGGATTCCTAAGAGGCTGTCCCTTGCTGCTCGCCGTCCTCAGACCCCCTCTGCAGAGACGCCTCCTCCTTCCCGGCGTGGAGTCTCATCCATTCACTCCTTGCAATCTTCCGCTACAACTACCCCCTTCCCAGGAAAGGGAATACTCCCCCTGCCCCAGAATTTTGAGGACTTCTGCCGCCTCCCAGCCCCATTTCCCCTAGCACATAAGTCCTTTACCGAGTCCCCCTCTCCTAAAAGTGTACTCAGTCCCCTCGTTGCCCAAATGAAAACCCACTTCTCCTTCCTTATTCCCCTGGTTTCCCTGGCCCCGCTCTTTAGCATACAGTGGCCCCCCTGGGTTCGGAGGACCAAGCTCTGAAAGACGCACATTTCTAGGCCAGCCCTGTTTATTTTTCTTGTGCTTTCTCTTCATTACTACTAAAATTACTTGGGAAAAAGTCCAGCTGTGTTGGCTCAACTAGCCAAGTGTATTCTTCATCTATACTTGGAAGAGGATGGCCCAGGAAGGCCCTGGGGAGAGGGGCTGGCCCCTCCTTCCTGGCCCTTCCCCCACCGTGCGCTGCTGGCTGTGGGGATTTACAGGTCTAATCTTCTTGCAGAGGTCATGGAAGCCTAAGAAGGACCTTTGGGTGCAGCTGCTGTGGGGAGGCTGAGACCAGGGGCAGGCTGGAGGGGCCAGCCTTGGGGCTACACTAATCCAAGGATCAGGGGCAACTTGGTGAAACCAGACTTGCTGTGAATCCTGTGAGTTACAGGCTTCCAAGAGGCAGCCCACCTGTTCCATCCAGCCCCAAAATGTGTTTTTTTCATTGACTAGGTTGACAACACTTAATGGAGAGATTTAAGAGATCGGACTTTTTGTCCTCTCTTGAAAACTAAGAAAATCTGGCAAGCCTTGGACGGGCCTGCAGCATGGCGGGCATAGAGGCGAGAAGTGGCTGTTCTCCTTCCAAGGGGCACGTGTTCTCCCTCGGGCCCCAGACCGCAGCCAGCCAGCAGCTTTCACTTACAGAACTGGTGCCTGCAGCATTGGAGTTTGCCACCCTGGGCAACAGTCATCTCTCCGACCCATGGTTGCCCGTGGCTCTCAGAGTTGGGCAAATCCACCATTGGCCAATGTCTACAAGGATCTGGTCCTCAACAGAGCACTGTAAATAGCAAGCAATCCCTTGTGGGGTTATAGACCCACATGCATGGACTGACTCCCAAGGAGACCCACTGTTTCTGAACCACCTCTTGATGTTAAAACTCTTGGCATATCCGGGACCTCAGGAGCTGTGGATTGGGACTCCAGAATCAACTTGTTACAAGTGTGTGGAGACTTATTTCATTGTTTGGATAACGGTGAGTGGAGAATGCCCCTATCTGGAGAATGTGTGGAGATTGTGGGACCTCCCACAGTCACTGCGGAACCAAAACCCATAGCTGCTGACTCACATGTTATTAAACAAGTGTCCAAGGATGTTCTTTCTTTAGAGAAAAGGACTGAAGGGCAATAGAACCTAAGAAGGAGACGTTCTCAACAAGAAAGATCCTGCATTGCCCCACTCCAAGCCAGGCTAGCTCAGAGCCAGGAGCCACAGAAACGCCCTGAGGCCACAGGAGGCAGTAGCAAGAACTGCTCTACACCATCAGGGCACCAGGTCCTAGGCACAAGGCAGGAGGACTAGAGCCGTAGGAGCCAACAGCAAGTGTGCTGGACTTCCAGACCCTCACCTCCAAATCCTGACACCTCTAAATGCACAGATAAGAAGCCCAAAATCAGGGGTGCCTGGGTGGCTCAGAGGGTTAAGCCTCTGCCCTTGGCTCAGGTCATGATCTCAGGGTCCTGGGATCGAGTCCTACAACGGGTTCTCTGCTCGGCAGGGAGCCTGCTTCCCTCTCTCTCTGCCTGCCTGTGATCTCTCTGTGTGTCAGGTAAATAAATAAAATCTTAAAAAAAAAAAAAAAAAAGCCCAAAATCAAGTGTCCTGAGCCAGGGCTGAGAGCTGTGGAAGAGCTACATCCCAGACATTCTGCGATGATTCCTGGAGGAGCCCTGGCCTAGGCAGATTATAACCCCTTGCCCTTCAAATCACTTCCAGCTGCCTGAGGCTTCCTGGTGGAGGCCCCAAACATTATGGAAGAGAGACAAGTCAGCATGAGTACCCTGACCTGACTCAGAAAATCAGTGAGGACGAAAAGCGGGTGTTGCTTCACACCATAGATAACTAGACAGGCAGAATTCATCTCAGAGGAGCTGCTTCTTTTTCCTTGGATGCTGAATAATGGGTCTTTTGGTTGTAAGAGAAAGGGTCCCATTTAGTTTACAGAAGAGCTGCAACAAGGAAACTCGAATGTTCTGCATAATAAAGCAACAGGAAGGTAGCAGTTGTCCTCTGGTGGCTAACTGATGGCTGGAAAGAAGAAGGCTGGGTAAGTACAGAATGTGAAATGGCAGAGGGCTAGAGTCTGAAAAGGAAAAGACCTGGTGAGAAACTCCTAGCCAGGGCTGAGCAAGGAACCTGAGGGACAAAGGTATCTAAAATGCTGTTGTAATTTGGCTCCTGCTCTCCGGTGCTGCTGTTAGCCCCAAACCTCCAGTAGAAGTCTGATGTGTGTATACCACCACGTCAGCAGAATGATGTGTGGGGAATGTGGCAGACAGGGCATGGGCCACACGTGGGACAAAGAGGAGCAGGAGGAGGGCAACAAGCCAAGCAGCTGGTTGGAGACTGAAAATTAAGTTAGGAGCAGGAATGCAAAGAAGAGCCGGAGAAAAGTAGAGCATGCCCTTCTTGGAAATCCTTGGGCATTTTAGGAGCAGGAATGCAAAGGAGAACATGTCCTTCTTGGAAATCCTTGGGTATATTAGGGAGGGCCTTCTAGACTGCCCCAAAATAAAAGGAGATGGGCTGTAGATAGTGGTTCTGGAACTATCTGGAACTATAGCAAGGTGGGACCTCTCGGCCATGTGAAGCCATACTGTCTAGCACGTTTCTGGGACAGCAAACAAGCAATGGAGAAACCCAACACTGGGACTCAGGACCAAGAGTCACTAACTATAACAAAATGAGGAACAGGGGCCTGGGACTGTATGTCCCTGGTGAATAAACCCAGGAAGGAAAAAATCCTCTGGTGGTAACAGAGGTAGAAGGCTCTAAAGGGAAACCACTCCTCATACTACAAGTTCCGTACTCTCCAAAGTAAGACTCTGGAAAAAAGCACTGCTGGCCACACCATGTACACACTACACTGTACCCCCAAGGCTCACCTTTCCCCCAGTTTCAGTTTCCATTGTTACCACCCACGTTTTGACCTAAAAGGCAATGCTCCCCTTTAATGCTCTGGTCCTGGTAGACACAATCCCTATGTTCTCTTAATGTAGCTAGAACAGGCTAGATCTTGAAAGACTTCATTAATTTTAGAGGAAAGACAACAGGAAAGAAAACAAGCCATCACATGAAATACACAAATGCAGGGTCCAGGACCATGCACCACTCCCCTGGCCTTTTACAGATATCTATACTCTGATTCCAAAAGGCAGACTCTCCTATCGATTCCTTCCCTAGACATCCTGACACCTGCATGTCTACCGTCAGGAGGTGAAGATACCCATTTACCCATTTCTGTTTTGAGACATGGGTTTCATCCCCAAGTAAATGGCACTTTGAATGATGTCGCTGATGTGATGGACCATCCCTACTTGGAGTGTGGTTTCACCTTATAGGCCCAACTGAACAACCACAATAGAGCCTCATCCATCACCTCCACCTCCCTTCTTCTCCACCCCAAATACTGACAAGACAAGAACAGCCTCTCAACCCTACTTTGAGTCCTCAGGGCTTTCTATATGTGAACAAAGAGGGTGGAGATAGAGATCTAAGAAGTCCACACCAACTGACAGATAATCTTTCTTAACATCCCTGACTCTGCTGTCTAAGGGTGGAACAGGCTTTTATTTATTCCCGGCTATGTGGTCCCACAGTTGCTAACTATGGCTCTCACTGGGTTGGGAGATGCTTACTTTGGACTATTTGGAAACCTGAGCAAGGGGCCAGGCAGGCTGACAACTGGTTGTAAATCACTGTCAGTGTTCAATCATTAAGCTCCAAAACAAACAAACAAACCACCATCCCCATCACCACCATCAAAATGTTCTTAAAATTCATGGTAGAGATTTTTAAAGCAGTTGCAGGAGTCAGACTGTACACGTGGTGAAAAGTTTGGTTAAATATCAGGAGGTGCCAGCTGTCCTAACTCTTGTTTCTACGACCTGACAGTCCATTAGTGCCAGAGGTCCCTATTAGACAACAAGACTGTGTGGAGTCTGGAAAATTCCAGTGGGAGATCTTTTAGGGTGAGAGCTAAGCCATGCCTTCTACTGCATAGAATGACTCATGTCTGAAAAAGTAGCTCATGGTAGGCCCAAACAGAGATGAGAATACCTCATAATGGGATATCAAGACACTGTATGACTAGAAATGCCCATTGTAATTTGGGCCACCCAGCCATAAACTGGATGATTTATGTTGACTAGTTCACCAGTCTTAAGTGGGCAGTTCACTGTACGTTCACAATAGTACCTTTGGAATTGGGTCCAGGGAGGTCCAGAGAGCAACAAGTGAGCCACATGAAAAGGTGATTTAGACCCCATGCCATAGAGCCCTGTTGCCCCCGCCTGCTCCCTTAGCTCATATTCATGCTTGTGGGGGTGTTCCCTACAACCACTGTCATGGGAGGAGAAAAATTTGAGCCTGGACTATGTTTGGGTTGACTTCATACAATGGTACAGAACAAAAATGAATGTAGCCATATCACATACCCACTGAGGACAGTCCTAAAGGCGAGTGGTGAGGGGAAATCCTCCTAGTGGGCAGTACACTTGTCCATCAGCTTTGCATGTAGGGAGACATGGCAAGTATGTACATGGACCTCTGGACAGTGGAGAATAACTTAACTGCTTGGTCAGACAATTCCAAGATTGGAATAGTAGAGAAGGAAGCCTCGGGTAAAGGTGCATGGGTGGACGAATAGGAGAGGTGCCAGATTATGCAGACCTTTGAGGGTTATGTCAGTGCTCATCAGAAAGCTTCTGCGGCAGAGGAAGCGTCAATAACCAGGTGCACAGAATGACTTGTCTACTGGTTTCTGTCTCAACCAACTAAGTGCACGAGCCCATGAATGGAGTGGGGGGTGTGGCAGAGATGGAGGCTCTGCAGGGGCCCACCAAACAGGGACTGTCCCTCACCACCACTGACTTACCTACCGCTGCTGCTGAATGCTCAGCCTGCACTCGCAGAGGCTGGCCCCTCACTATGGTGTCATTCCTTGAGTAGACTGCCCCAGCTCTTCGTGGCAAGCTGTTTACATCAGACTCTTCCCACCCTGTGGAGGGCAGCAATGTGTTCTTCCTGGAAGTGAAATCTTTTTGGAATGTGGATTTATCTTCCATGTTTGTAGTGCTTCTCCACGGGCTTACAGAGAATCTAATTATCAACCTGGAATTCCGTGTAGTGAAGTCTCAGCTGAAAGGGTGTATTTTATGGTAAAGATTGTGTGACAATGATTTTGTAAAACAAAGGGTTTTACCAGGTACTTAACAATACTTGGAAACAAAGGGTAGAAGGTGGGAATGGCCTTTTAAAGGCTTAGCTAAGGAGCCAGCTTGGAGTGACATCCTGTGGAACAGGTCACTGTCCTCCAGGGTGTAGGACATGCATTAAACTATCAGGTCACAGAGAGTGCTATGTCCCCAGTAGTTAGAATACACAGGGCCAAGTAACCGAAGGGTGAAAATAGAATTGGCTCCTTTCATCATCACTCTGGTGAGCTCTTTACAGAAACTGCTTTCCATTTCTGTGACTGGCTCTGTTGGATTAGAGATCCTGATTCTCCAGGGGACATCTTCTACTGGTTAACACAGGATTTTTCCACTTCAGGCTCCTCAAGGCAGTGGACCATCAGGCAAAAAGAATTTTATTCTACTGAAGGGAGCAATCATCCCTGACTGTCCAGAGGAGCTAAGGATGCTGCTGCATAATAGGATCAGGGGGGATTCAACTGAAATGTGTGTGCTGGAGTGTCTCTTGATGCTTCCCACCCTGGGGATGATGGTAACTAGGCAATCATCTCCATCTCCAACAAAGCCTGCTAATGGCAAAGCAGACCAGGCTCAGCTCTCCAGGATCAGCAGCCCAGGCCAGCTTTGATGTTGGGGTTGCGGGGAAGGAGATGACGAATATTAATTGTGCCTTAAAAATAGCAATAGTAGAGGAACTGTACTTTATTCCACTAACATTCTCCTGTTGGAAGTCCTTTTTTAAAAAAAGAGCTGACTAGTGCCTGAAAGAGTCAGTGACAAAGTGGAGCAGGAGGTCTTAGCAATGCGGAGTGTACCTTTGCAGAGTTTTGGTGCCCTGTGCCATTGCACAGGGCCTCCTGACTTCCACACATGTGGACAGTTTCATGCACGTTGCTCTCATGTCATCTCAAAGGAGGATCTCCTAACCAGCTAAGAAAGGACACTTCGCCCACCTGTGGATGGAGCTTACAAGTAATTAGAAGTTAACCTCCTGAGAAATTTCTCGACCAGTGGGAGAACTGGTTAAATGTCCCAGTTTTCAAGTCTTTCAGTCAAGTCTATCAGAATTCTGAGGGGTATTTTACCCCTCAGAACCCTCATTAAAGGGTTCTCAGTGTAATGGAAAAAACTAGTCTAAAACCTTTGATTGTATTGGTTTCCACCCTTCCTTGTCCTCATTCACCTCTACTTCTATTAGGGCTTGATTGTATCCCCCCCCAAAAGATAACGCTGAAGTCCTAAGCCCTGGCACTACTGAATCTGACCTTCAATGGAAATAGGATCCCTCCAGATGTAATAAAATTAAGATGAGCTCAGGAGGGTGGGCCCTATCCCATATTACCAGTGTCCTTATGAGAGGGAAATGTGGACAGGGACACACGTGGAGCCCATACGGTGACAGGCTGTGGCGGAAGTGCTGCAGTTGTAAGCCAGGAGCACCGGGGCTCCCAGCACTTGGAAAAGGCAAGGATCCTCCTCTAGAGGCTTCAGAGGGGGGTATGGCCCCACAAACACCTTGCTTCAGACTTCTAGCCTCCATAAATCGTAAGAGTAAATTTCTACTGTTCTAAGACACCAAGTTCATGGTACTTATTCTAATACAGATCACCTTCCACATAAACTACATCTTTCTCCAAATCCTTGTCACATATTCTGCTTTCAGGGGACCCAAATTAAGTATGTTCCCCCTTCCAACTCAATTTTTAGGTCTAAATTTGGGGTTTCCATCCCCAGCTACCCTTACCTCAATCCATCTCTTGCCCCCTCAATTGGCTGAGCAGTCTTTTCTGGGATGGTTTGGACATGATTCTGCCTTGCACCTCCTCCTTCTTCTGACCTCCAGTTTGGTGAGGGCCCCTCACTCACCTGCCAAAAACTCTAATACCATGTCAAAAGGCCATATTCTTTTATAGGGGTCCCAGGACTATACACTAGCTCTGACACCACCCCTACCCTGGATGAAAGCCCCAGAATCCTCGTATTGGTCTTCAGGGCCCAGGCCAGGGTTTATCCTGGCAAGTGGCAGCTCCAGGACTTTTGTGTAAAAGGGCTTGTATCTTATAATCTGATCAGAAAGAGAGCAGGCCCCAGGAGTTTTACTTAAAACGGTGTTTCCAAACCATGTTTTGGAAACTAGGGTGTGTTTAGAGGGATTTTGGTGGGAGACAGTAAGATAAGGTACTTTGGAGTCATCATTTGGTGAGTCAAAGGTGACCAAAGGAGGTTCTGGAGGTGAAGCATCTCTAGAAGCTTTGTTCACTCAATTTGCACCAAAGTAACCCCTCCAAAGTAGAAGGTGCTTTTTTGTACCAGGCCCTTGGAAAAGCCAGGAACAAAGAATGTGAACTGGCAATCAATGGCCTTTAAGTGGTGCAAGGCAGCCCTCTAGTGGCATGACTCAGAAGGCCTCAAGCATAGGGCCGTGCTCCTTATTCCCAGACAGGAGAAGCAACACAGTGGGACAGACCATTAAAAAAGTGATCACCATCAACGGGGGACGGAAACATAAGCATGGGGCTGGCAACCCCAATGAGGCAGAAAATAAACCAGGAAAGCTCAGACAGATCATCGTAATCATTGCCTATCATCACCACATGTAATTATTTTCTCTTCTGGGAGACACACCGGGGTAGAGGGAGAAAATTGGAATTTTGTTAGCTCTGTAAGGACTTGCATGACAAAGCATGCATGGATTCCTAAGCATTGTTTAGGACTACCAGTGATTTGTCCCTATCTGAACGTTGCTGGACATGCTGGCCATGGCTTGTACGTGGGAGAAATGCTAATTTCTTCATCAGCTCTGCTAGAACCTGATATCATAGTAATATGTGCCAAGTAAACTTCCAGTAAGAACAGATCCCTTGATTCTTCAGGGAGGACTGAGTGAGGCTTCTTGGGGTCAGGTCTGGGGCTGTTAGCTATTCTGTGGGTGCTGGAAGGTCAAATGGTCTCTCCATCCGGGATGAGCCGGGCAGAACCAAGCAAGATGCCAATCCCCTACTGAAGCTCTCGTCTCATACACCCAGCCTCAGGAGAACAGGAAGACTCAAGTTTACCTGCTCAACTACTGCTGGCCAGAGCAAGAATCTACTAAGAGCCCACACCTGCTTCCCTCAAGGGTCCACAGATCACTGGGCCATATTCTTGCCAGATGTCTCTGTACCAGCCTCCCAGGACTTCCCTGCCCACCAGGGACAGAGCCCTAAAGCAATTCTCTTTCTCAGGACTTCAGCAGAGCCCAGAGAATTTCTTGAACCCAAGTAGCCCATAGGCTCAGGATAGCAGATAGGTTGGGGTTGATAAAAGGGGACCACATTCAGGTTCCCACATCCCCAGAATCCCTTGCTCTCCAAAGCTAGTCCGAGCTTTCACAGGGACTCTGGTTTAGGCTGATGGAGGAGAAGAGGCATTTATGGACCCACAGAGGGCAGAGGAATCATATTTTCTCTGGTTCCCTCTCAGGTTCCCACTCCCTTCCTCTAGAGTAGAAAAAGGGCAAGCAGAAGCTAGAGACGTACTTTCATGATGGTCTCCTTCACATGCAGAGGTTGGGGGGGGGCACTGTGTGGGTTTCCCAGGGGACAATGTGGCACACAGAGTAGAGGACAAAAATCACTGTAAAGAAACAGAAACTCAAGACATTCATGTCTGTACATAGCTATACACCATGGAATGATGTATTCACACAAACAGCTGACATGTTCAACACTAAAAAATTGTTTAAATAAACCAGAGTTTGTCTACATAAATGTATGAAACTATTCAAAATAAGATTTTTAAAGACTTAATGACATGCATGATTATTTTATGCCAAAAAACTATTTTCTAAAATTCAGTTAAAATCTCAAAATACAAAGTTGACTCCAAGTTCAGAGAACTTATAAGCTACTCCAGACAACCTTCTGGAGGATCCGTAAATGGGTGTCCAGTCTCCCCCGCAGTAGGAGTAGGCGACAGAGACACTGTCTTATGGCTATCACTGCCACCTTATTTTACCTCTAGGCTGTTGTATCTTTGGAAGCACAACACTCCATATAAGGGCCCTTGTAAAATTAAGAGTAATATTTTGATCTTCATCCCTCTTCCTTCCAAACTCTTCCTCCTCTTTTGTGCCTAGGCCCTTACCTATGTCTTTTCCTTTCTCTGACCCTCAGGCAGATTTAAACGGTTCTGTGCTGTGTCTTCCCGAGAACTGTTTCTCTTTTATAGCAATGATTCCACTTTGTCACAATTGTTTGTATTTGTGCATCTCCTCTGTAAGACTGAAACCCACAGAGGGCAGAGAGCACAGTTTATTTACTGTGCCCAACACTATGGCTGGTGTAGAGCAGGCATCATTAGATTATTTGTAGAATAAATAAGTAAAACAAATAACCTAATGTCTGCTGTGCTCCCTCCCTCCAGGCCCTCTCCAAAGCCTCCTGATGACTCCTGATGAATTATCATGAGCACAGTGCCTTGTAGTAATTATCCTGCAAGCCATCTGCTATTCCTTCATTCACGTCGCATTTACTGAGAAGGTCATCATGTCTAGGTTGGCTCTATGATCTAGGAATGTTAACAAACGACAGAATAGACAATCTTGATCCTCATAGAGCTTGTGCTCCTAAAGAGTGTTAAAAACAGAACAGGTCCAAAATACTCACTTATGCCAAGCACACTTAGCATGTGCTAATTACCAAACTGAGGCTCCACTAGTTTCGGCCTCTCCCAGAAACAGACTTGTAAACCAAACCAGGAAATCACCTGGTCAGCACTAGGGAGGTAATCTGTCTCATAGACCCCTGCCATCCCATAAAGGAAAGTGACCTTGCCACAACCAATTCATCAGTCCACTAGTATATTCCTTGTTCTCACTTCCTTCTGCCTATAAAATCTGTCATTTCATAGAGCTCCTCAGAGCTCCCTTCTATCTGCTAGATAGGATGCAACCTGGTTTCTGAATCACTGAATAAAGCCAGTAAGATCTTTAACATTTACTCAGTTGAAAATTTTTCCCTCTCCCACTCCTGAATTTTGTTTTTTAATGAGAATAAACAGACGAGTCCAAATGGTGAGATAAATACTAAGGAGCATACCTCCAAGAGGAGGCAACACCTAGACTAAAGCCTACAGAAAGAACAGCAGTAAGCCAGATGAGGGGGCATTCATTGTAGGTGGAGGGCACAGCAAAAGTGCAAAGCCCAGCCTGGGAGGGTAGGGTATGGAGGTGGAGAGTCAGGCAAGATCACGATGGGACTCACAGGCTGTGGTAAGAAATGTGGACTTCATCCTTGGCTGTGATGAGAATGGACTCAAGACGGTGAATAGGAAAACTCTGGCTCTACTCTGCATTTACTATTCCCATCAAACAATCGTGTAGGTAATTTTCCCACCTCAAGCAGTTCACAGACACCAGCTGAGTATCCCACAATTTATCTCAATTCTAACACTATACACCTGGAGATAGGGTGAGATTTGAAGGTTAGGGGCTCAGTCCCACAAGACTTCCTCCAGCCCGTTCAGATACCAGTCACAAGTCCAAGCTGTCCCCTGTGCGCTGACCTACCAGCTATAAATTGGACCCCTCTCCTTGGGTTTGATTAATTTGCTACAGCACCTTACAGAACTCAGGCAAACAGTTTACTTACCATCACTGATTTACTAAAGGACATTAACGGATTTGAATCAACAGTCAGGTGAAGAGATCCAGGGTGAGGTCTGGAAGGGTCAAGGACAGGAGCTTCTGTTTCTGGAGTCTGGGGGTACAGTATCTTGCTTGCAGGCACATTGTTCCTAGATGCATCTTTACTCACCAACCCAGAGGCTCTCTAAACTCTGTCCTCTGGGTTCTTGTGGAAACCTCCTTTCATAGGCATGGCTGATTAAATCACAAGGGTAGAAAGGGAGGGGAGAATCAAGGAGAATCAAGGATTCATTCAAGGTTTCTGGTTTTGACAACAGAGTACCTAGTGTGTCATCACCTGAGAAAGGAAATTCAGCAGGTGATTTGTGGGAGAGAAGAGACAATCAGTTCAATACGGAGCATGTTGAAGTTAAGATGCTTCTGAGACCTCCAAGTGAGATATCTGGTGTCCGTTTAACTAGTCTGTAATCAGTTTTGAATATGGGCCAGCGCTAGAGCTAAAGATTGGACATCTTCAACCAACTGGCAACTATCGCAAAGGATTCTAGGAAATCTTCCAGGCACAGGGTGTGGAGTAGACAGTGAAGAGGCCCAGGACGGAAGCCTGGGGGAATGAAACCTTAAGGAAGGCTCAGAGGAGGAAGTGATGTGGGAAATAAAGGCAGAAGAAAAATTATTAAATTTCTTTACTACCTGCGGCCCATTGACAAGTCTTTGAAACAGGCAGAGTGACATTCCTCTAGGGACTCAGCTGCCTCGATGTTAATACTTTGCTAAGGGCAAAAGGCGATCCTAGCCTGAACCCCTACCTCCCTCAGGATCCTGTAAGTCTACTCTAACATATAAAAATTCCTTTGGAAACTTCCTTTATCTCTACTCTTGCCCCCACAATACATGTTAGCAATCATCCTCCAAGCATATGGCCCACTGATAGACAACTGAAGGGTCTCATGATTGAGTTTTTACTGAACAGTAATAAATGACCTTTTCCTAATAATAGCCTCCTCAAGGTCCTAGAAACCTTGTTTCCAAAATACCTGGGAGGCTTATACTCTAACCCCCTCCCAACTTGAAAGTATATAATGGGTCACTCCACTAGTATATTCCTTGTTCTCACTTCATGTGAGACCAGTGCAGCTCCTTCTGCCCACGGGTCCTGTCCCATGCTTTCATAAAAATCACTTTTTTTGCACCAAAGACACCTCAAGAATCCTTTCTGGCCATCGGCTTCCAATCCTAATCTCTTTCCTACATCAGAAGGACTAGGCTAAAGCACGAAAAGACTGGGTAAGGAGAATGAGAGAAAATCAGAGGGCTGTGGTGTCTTAGAACTTAGACAACACACACTGTCTCACCCAGACACAGTCTGAAGTTTTTAGCATATGCACAACCACATACAAAAAGAATGTGTGAATACACATTCACAGTAAAAACAAACTTGTGCACGTGTTAGGACAGGCTGTTAAAAAAAAATAGAGTACCATCCTTTTTCCATCAAGCTAGGCGTCGAGTGCTCTTTCCTTACGAACATCTACTTAGCCAAGAGTCAGCAACGATGGAGCCACATGGTTGACACTGTCTGAGCTTTGGCCAGCTTTCTGTGCTTAGAATGCTTTCTTCACTCTCCTTTTTCAGTCTGTTTCCTCCAGCTTGGATTTTACTCCTAACTGGAAGCCGTCCATGACATCCAATGCCTTGTGATTCCCAACGCAATCGCCTCTTTACTTGTCTATCCCCTCCAGGACCTAAGCAGGCACTAGGACCCCTTGCTTAGCAAATTGTTGGCATTTGGTAAATATTACTTTACTCAAGTGAGTAAATTCTTCAGCCTTTCCTCAAAAGCTTTGGTACAGGCCCATAGTTTATCATAGACATTGCAATTACTTAGCTGCATTTAAGACTTCACCATTTGGTCTGTTAAAGAACAAAATTCAACTGAGTAAATACAAAGATCTCACTAGCTTTGTTAAACGATTCAGGAGTTGGGTAGCATCCCATCTAGCAAGGAGAGATGCTCCCAGGACTTGTACAAAATGGAAGGTCTTTGCAGGAAAGAGGGTGGGACAAGTTATTGGCAAAATAAAAGGGCTGTTTCAGGCCAGGACATAACCTTTTGGACGGGGGGGAATGAAATGGCAGGATTTTTCATCCTGCAGATTGTCTCACTGGTATTGGTCAGGAAATTTCAGATTTGACTAGTAGAAGGTGACATTCCTGGGATACGGTGAAACTAATTAAATCTTGTGTGTGTGTGTGGCAAATGACTCCATCTGGGGCTTTTTTTAACAGGTCCCAACCTAACTCTCTAACCTTAATTCTGGACACACGTCTGTATCTCTGAACTTCCACCACTCTAGTAGCCAGGCTTTTGTATACTACCATCCCTTCATATTTATCAGAAACCAGGTAACATCCTAAACTCCCATGCCTCATCAGCCAGGTTCAACTAGTCTCCACACAATCCCGAGACTGCCTTATAACATCCTCTTCAAATGGAGTCTTGTCACCATCCCCACTGCCACTGTCATCTGAGAATCAGAGATCCTTACTTGTCTTCCTGCCTTTTCGTCCTTTCCATCCTTCTTCTATACTACCAAGTGATTTTCCTGAAATCTCTATCTAGTACCTTCCCACCTCTAGAATAATATCCAGTCTCCACAGTCTGAGGGCCTTTATGGTCTACTTCCTGCATTAGCCCCCTTACATTCTGAACAGGTTAAGCTTTTTAAAATGTGTTTCCTCTGACCCATTTATCCTTTCCTAATTTCCTTGTTAAAAATAAAGCCAGCTCAGGTACTATGTCCTGGGTAGAATCTTTCCAGACTCCCTATGATGGAGCAGGTCAATCCTTGTAATATGCTCCTTTTATGTTGCATTTTCGCCCCACTAATGATTTCACTGGGCCACTGAACTGTGAAGCAGGGGCTACAGAGGAAAAAAAAGAAAATCCAGATCCAAATTAAAATAGTTTCGTCACTTACTGTGACGAAATCTTTTCTGAGCTCAGCTCCCTTTGTAATATGAACGACCAAATAATATAGGTGCTCAGTAAGTGCTAGACCTAGCACTCATTTTCTCCTACTTTGCAACTAATTATTTACTTTTGCTTTGCCCACTGAAAGGTGAACTCCTTAAGGCCAGTAACATGGAGTGTACATTATTCACCTAGTGCTGGCATATTTGACAAATACTAAAATCTTAACACTAAATGAATAAACAGTGACTACACAGCAAATGGCTTTAGTGTGCACAGGGTTACTACCTATTAGCGTGTCAACGAGATGGCTTCAGAGACTCACTGCTACTTGGCATCAATCTGTCTATTAGGTCAAGTGGGCCAGATTCAGAGTTCCTACAGGGTTAAATCGAGGCTCAGAATACCTGAGAATGCACTCCTGTGGGATCAATCTGTTCTGAGTCAATGTGTTACTTCTAAGGCTCAAAAGTCCAAGGGCCCAGGGCACTTTATTTAGGGTTAGGCCATCCACTGAGAAGGACTCTCCTAATGTCAAAATGCTCATCTCAGTGTAAATTGGGAAGATTTACAGGGAGGTGAAAAGGAAGGTACAGGAATACGCCACCCATGCCTATGAAGCTAACACTCTCGATCAGAGCAACCATCAGAATAAAGTTCATTGACACTGGGTAAACAAGGACTGAACAGCTTCGGTGGGGAAGAGGGATTCAGAAATGGGAGGGGTGGTGGGTCCATGGCTTAGTAGGGCCAGTTGGTTGGCATGGTTTGTAGGATTGAGAAGACTTAATTAGTTCGGGGTGGCTAAGGTCTGTGGAATGTTTGGACATGATTTGGGGGGACAAGTAAGATGGGTTAGAATTTGAAGGTTCTCGTGTAGGAAATACTTCAAACTGGCTGGGGGTTCTCTGAAAAGCTGTTTAAGGAGTAGAGGTAGGGAAAATTTGGCTAAGACCATTGAGCCTTGAAAAGGGAACTTTATGCAACAGGGTGAACAGGCAGGGCGGGCAGTTTGCCAGCTTTGGAGCATTAGCTTCTTTGGTATAGGCTTGTTTTGATTTCTGCTCAGACTGTGGAAGTGCCATCCTAGCCTTTACTTCCGAACTGTTCCCAATGGGTTGCTCTTCTCCCTCCAGTCCTAGGATCCTCCCAACTGCCGGCAGTCACTGCTTCCACACCCCACTCAGTACGAAAGGGAACGTGTGTGGCAGCCACCAGGTAGTATAGGGGGCCAGGAACCCTGGATCGTGTGCTGAACCAAGGCATGCCAGGCTGCATCTCCTGGGCCTGTTTTGGCCTCGACTCACATCACCTGCCTTGGACCTACCGTTCAGATGACCAATGACATCACCCTGAAAGGTACTCCTGTCTCTTTCAGAAACTTCGTAGAGGTTTCCCTAAGCTACTCTGGTGCTCGCAAGCCTGCCTCAACCATTCTCTTGCTAACCGTCCTCTGCACTATGTCTCTTTACTTTGTCCAGGCCCCAGGCTACTACCTCTGCTTTGCTCAGCTTATTCTCACTCCCAGGAACACCTCCTTGCCATCTTTCAAGCTCCATTCCTGGGGTCTAAGTTTACCTCCTCAGTGAAAATCTTCCCCAGTGACTCTTCTGGGCTTTTGCAGGTTTACAATCTTAATTCCAGAAGAAACACCTCTGGTTGCCCCCGGCTTAAAGACAGCACACTTCCTGAGAGATATTTCTTTTGTCCCCTGTCCTATGCTTCTCAGGGGGGGTCAAAGGTACCAGGTTCTGAGCAGCCTCTAAGGAAAGAGGAAGGGTTAGATTTTGCACTGTGACTCTGTAATAATGCACTGTCCTCTGAGACTATTTTTTTAAGATGGGTGTCCTGCTTCCAATTGCAGGGCAACTTTCTGCGTCCATGTTTTGGTTGTGTCTCCTGCAAACAAAATATGGCTGGGGTTTATTTTGCTTTAAAATTGTTTTTTTTTTCCTCATTATTTTAATCTGTGGTTACTGTATCTGGAGTTATTTTTACTATCTTTATTAATTTGCTTGACCCACTCTTTTCACGCTTTCTCAATTCTCAACTTTAAAAAAATTCTTTCCTTTTTCTTATTCTATTATTTCCTATCACTTTCATTTGGAGGTTATATATGTTTCCAATGATCATCCTTGGCCATTTTAGCATGCATATTTAAAAAAACCTAAGTTGGTATTAAACCACCCATCCAAAAAAAATAGAACACAAACATCTGAGCTCTGATCAGTTCTTTTCCCATTGTGCATGCTATTTTTAACCTCACGACCTGGCATAATTTTATCCTCTCATGTATTTGTTTGCCTACAAGTAAAAAAGTTATCATTACTATACATACTTTACAACCCCAAGAACTTATATTTCCTAAGGTTACATATCAGAATCAGAATTGGGATCCAGGATGGGGTTCCTAGGTTTCTTATTACTTTTGAACTGTTCTCAGCTTTAGAAATAGCTACTACACTTCCCGTATGCTTTCCATTATCAGGCATTATTGTCTGCGTGTTAACCAGATATGCGTTACTTCAGCAAATTCACAAAATATTCTAATGGGCTATGTGTTATTATGATCTGCAGCTTATGACCCTCAGGTTTTGTCTTTCCTAAGGTTATAGATCTCAGAACCAGACTCAGGACCAGACCTTTCTGATACCCACTTGCCTTCATTCGCCTTTTCACTCCAGTATGTAACCATCCTCAGTCCCTGAATAATGACCCATTTCTTTCTCAACCTAAGACATTTTGCAGTGCCCAGGTAGAACACTCTAGGATATCAGATGAAAGGACTGTCTGAGGTCACCTCTATCCTACAAAATCCTTGTGAAATCTCATCTAGTCTTTGCTTAGATTCTACCATTGGCACATCTCAACAAAACCCAGACAGTGGTCTGAAGTTACACACATTACCCAAGAAATTTGGAGTTTGGGGGAAATTTCCTTAATCTACAGATACCAATTTTGCCTCCACCAATAATATTGGCAAATAGCTCCTGAAATAATTATTCAAGTAGTTTATGACTCTGACCACACTCACTACTCTTTCAGTTCAGATTAAGTATCCAATTCTCTTCATTATTTTCCCTCCATGGATTCTCATTTTTAGTTCATGTGGAAACCACATGAACCATCAAGAAATAGTTCAGAGTGCTGTCAGTAGATGCCTTTCCAGACTGAAAGCCAAAAGAAAAATTTGATAAAGTGTAGTTAAACCCTCAGAAGACTGTCTTTCCACCAACATGGACTAAGATCCCAGGATTAAGATTTATACCCACTCTCTTCTTTCCTCTCCACTCACTTACTAGCCCATGCTCTAGGTACTCCTAACTGTGCACAGGGAAAACATTTTGTACTGCCCTTCATTTAAGGTGCTACAGAAGAGAACTGATAAAAATCCATTTTCTGGAGGTTCAGTTTGCTCTAATCATAGGCACAAGAGTGGGAATAAAGTACTTCTGTAAAACCAGTGTGTGAAGAAGGCTATCTGGTCTGAAGTCAAGTAAAGATAAAGTGGCTTGAGCTTGGGCTATGGGTGCAACCGCTGATGGGAGAGTCATAAACACACAACCAACTTCTTCTACCCAGCGTTTTCACTTCCTGGTTTCTGCATGAGCTCTAGAAGAGTTTTCCCCTCCACCCAGTAGTAAACTCATTTAAGATAGATTAATTTACAAAAGGTAGGCTATATTTATTTGGAGTCACAAGCTGCTGACTCAGTGTGACTCAAACCACAAGAAAACCATTCTACTTCACTCCATTCTGAGTCCTAGGGTAGCTCAGACTGGCAAGAGTGCTGCGTGGGGCTCATTCACAGGTTTACAAGTTTCTCATTGAGGGCAATCTGTGACTGCGTGAGATTGGCCAGGTAGGTCACCATCAGCAGGTCCTAGAAGAGGAAGAAGCCACAATGAGTGAGTGATTGGGTGGAAAGGGAGAAGAAAGTCTGGCATTGGCCAGCTCCAGGGTGCACACTGGGTATGAGGACAGTTCTGGATAAGTGACAGCTCAGGAAGAGGCTGGGCAAGAGTTGAAAGTGGAAGATTAAGGAAACGTTTGAGAATACTTTTTCATCTCTACTGATACACTAATGAACTTGGGTGCTTTAACCAAGATCCATGGATAGAATATGGAGGGTGGAGTGTCTGTGAATTCAGACAGGGAAAATAAGAAATTGCATTTTCATTAACCTCTGGATTTAGCATTTCTTTCAACCATGAATCTAGATAACACATCACTATAGTATCAACAGTTCCTGAGATAATGAAATCAAAGAAGAGAAGGTGGGGCATCTCCAAGCACATGCACCATCTCCTCCTTTCTCCCAACTTGAACGGCAGGGGGCCAAAGACAAAGCCTCTCCTCCTCTGTTCCCCTCCAGGTCATCTCCCCCAACTCCCTTCACATTCATGAGCTGAGGTGGGGGGAAGACATAAGCTCCCAGAAGCCCAGGGACAGCACTCACATTGATGTTGCTGTTGAGCATGGTCTCAAAGTCATCAGGAACTATCTTGGGTACTTGGTTAACCAGACTCATCAAGAAGCGGCCCACGGTATTGTCAGCTGACACCTTTCCAGACTGAGCACCAAACAAAGATTCAATGGGGCACAGTTAATTCTCACCACCGAGGACTGCCATTTTGCCAGCACACTGCTCAATGATCTCGGGAGTGGAGATCTGTGCCCTCCTTTCTTTCCTTCCCCCTCCTCACCAGCACATCCTCTGCATACTGCAACACTGTGCTTAGGGCATCCTGGATGCGAGCTGATGCCCCTCCTACTTGCTGCAAGTCACTTGAGAGTCCGATCACCCGGTTGGGGCTAAAACAGGTCTTCATGATCAGGTCAACTGTGGGAGTGGATAGGGAATAGAAGAGGCACAGAGATTTGAGTTATCCCATCAGGAAAGAGATGATTTCTAACCATTCTGTGAACTTTCCCACCTCCCTTTGGACACAAAAACAACTTCTCTAAACTCCCCTGCTCTGCCTTTGTTAGCTTTTCCTCTGGTTAGAGCTCAACTTCTGTTTCCAGTATGCTAATCACTGGTTTTGCTCTTACATGAATGGCCACATAGCCTCTGGTGCTGATATTTTCCCACTTTTATAACTCCACAAATAACTCTGGGAAGCCCATTTATAAAGGAGAATAACTGTGACTTTAATCACAAACTCTAGATCAATGGTTCCTCTTCGACCACCCAAAGCGCTCCACCTGTTAGAGAGCAGCAAACCCCTCCTCTGAAAAATGCCAGACCTCAAAAGAAGGTATGGGAAGGTTACTCACCTCCAATGCGTTCAGTGTCATAATATGCATATTTCACTGTCAGAGGTGTGAACATCACCCCCATCGTCCTCCCAGGGACACCCATTAAAGTGCTGAGGAGAGAGAAGTCAAGGTAAACAAATGGACTTGGGAGGGAGCTTCCTAGTCTAGGCTGGGGAAGCAGTTATATCAAGAGTATGGGTTCCCCAGTTCTGAGATAAGAAGGCTGGAACCATCTAAACCTGCGATCTTGTGGGAATAAGTCACTTTTTCCCCTCTAGCTTATTCCATACACAAACCCTGGCTTGGGAAAGGGCGCTCAGCATTCAGACCTGACCTGTCCCTTCAGAGGACTGCTTCACTCACTGTGCAACCTCAGTGATGAAATAAGACAGTGGATTTCCCTGTGGAGCTGGCTGCCCAGATAGCCATCCCCATGGAAACAATTTGAGTCTTCTATAAGACTGAGCCCTTCATCAGCACAGAAAAGAATTAATTGACTCCAGGCCACCAGACTAGACTGGGGGCTTCAAGTCATCTCACTGAAGGTGACTGCCTTCACTATGTCAACAGTATCATTTTCAAGCCTATTATCTTCAACATGAAGAGTCTGAAGTATCTGGAAAGGTGAAGAAATCAGGCAATGACTAAAGCTTAGTGGTACACCAATCAGCCCATAAGCACCTGGCGTCCACCATCATTATCTCACCCCATCATGGCTAATTAGTCACATCACGGCACACACGCAGCACAAAATCAAACTCAGTAAGATAGACACTAACAAATGCCTTCACTCTACCCAGAAAAGATAACCCTAACAACTCCTCTAGCAGCCTCTTCTTCAGCATGCCAATGGAACCTTTCCCAACCTCCCCCGTCAACGGGCATTTTGATTGCCTGCAAGCTCAGTGGGTCAAAATTATGTTATTGTCATCAAAACAGACGGGGGGTAACAGACGTATTCAAAAAAGGACAGTCATCCTTTAATCTGTACTACTCCAGGTCCTGTGTTCAGTTCTCGGGATAATGGCAAACTAAAAGGGGACTCAGAAAAACAGAACATGGTAAGGATCATGACCAAAATACCACAGGAGGATCAGCTATAGGAACCGTGAAGAGTTAGTTTATCGAAAAGATGACATGAAAAACAGAACAGTTTACACAAAGACCTAAAGGGCTGTCAAAATTTGACATTGATTAAGAACTGGATACCAGAATGGTATTAGTGAGTGGATATTCCAGTGACAGATTTTGTTTCTGAGTAAAGCTATTCTAATGATAACTGCTGAGAGTGAGGAACGGGCTTCCTTAAGAGGCAAAGAGCTACACACTGAAAGATTAAACCTGCTTTGGGTGGGGGTGGGTGTCATCCAGAAATGGTATGAACTAGATAAGCCTTTTACGCCCCTGTGTCCCAAAACACTGGTCACCTGACATAGGCCTTGATGCTCATGCGGCCATTCTGGAGGCTCGTGTCCACAGTGAGGTGGATGGGGTTGGGGGCTTCCCGGCTGTAGTACTCATGGATCAGCACAGAGTGCTCTGTGATGTCATGGCCTGTAGCGTACCTGCAAAATGGAATACAGTCTGGATTCACGGCTACATGTGACATGAAGACCAAATACAATGGCGGCATGGGTGTCTCTAGGTACCTGACACTCCCATGGTAGTGTTACCGTCAGTGACCCAAATGTAAATATAATAAATAAACTGAAAACTGTATCAAATTGAGTCACAGGCTGACTCTCAGAGCTCTTGCAACCCTGTAAGTCATCAGCAAGGCAAAAATATTTGCTCAGTAAGAGCTATAAGAGCTACATTTCTTTTCTTTTCTTTTTTTTTTTTTTTAAAGATTTTATTTATTTGATAGAGAGAAACATAGCCAGAGAGGGAACACAAGCAGGGGGAGTGAGAGAGGGAGAAGCAAGCTTCCTGCCGAGCAGGGAGCCCGATGTGGACTCAAACCCGCGTCTCCAGGATCATGACCTGAGCTGAAGGCAGTTGCTTAACCAACTGAGCCACCCAGGCACCCCAAGAGCTACATTTCAAAGTAAATATCCTTGGCCTCGTGAGATCAGAATTGAAAGCAAAACACACTCAATTAATAGATCCTTGAGGTAATACACTGCCAATATTCTGTCTCCAAAAAAGAGTACAATGCCTGGTCCGGTAGCAAAAAAAAAATCTTGGCAATCACCGAAACTTTCCATTGCCCCCATTCCAACTTACCAGCCCAGGATGAGCTCATTTGGAGATACTTTCTTGTGTAATTCATACATGTTCTTAGCAAATTCCATGTCAACAGCCACCTAAGAAGGCAGGCAGAAAAGGAAGCTAAGAAGCGAGAAGTTCATTAAAAAAGAAAAAAGAAAAAAAAGAAAAGGACAAGGGGTCACCCCCAGCAGACAAAAGAGGCCCAGCAAGTACGTATACATAAAAAAAAAGCTCTTTGAACTGCAGGACTTTCAGTTATGAGCTCAACACACTGTGCTTACGAAGAACCTAGCAAACAATCAGCTATAGATCATACAATGCTGGCTCAAGCTCCCGCTCACCTCATCTTCTGACTCGTTGTGCGGCACTGAAAAGCAGTTAGTCACCTCCACTGAATGCTTGTCAACGGTTCCTGTGAAAGAGAGTTGTCCACGTTTTATAAAACCCTAGAGCTCTAAAGAGCCTCTGACCACTTTCCAAATGCTTTCAGAGGCTTCCTCGAAATCAAAGAACAAAAACTTGAACTCATAAGCCCCAAGTTCAGCCATGTGCGTCCATGGAACCAGGACTCTCCAGAGAACTGAAGCTCTGAAGTGATCTCTTTCCTTTAACTATCAACAAACGGGTCTACTCTTCCTTCACCAGCTCTTCTGCTATCTGTTCTTTCCTGCTACCAGTCCTGTGCCAGACCTTCACTCTGTGACCTTCACTTTTCAGCCACTAGAACTTTTTTATAATTCAATCTGCAAAACTACCTGGAAAATTCTGACAATGTCTACATAGGCCACCCATACAGAAGCCTAGCCTCAGAGTACAATTTTAGGGAGCTTCACCTGTACCTCCCTTCAGCCATCTAGTCCCATGGTCATTACTTTAACCCCATCATCACCCAAAAACCTACCTGTGGACCTTAAACATCAGTATCAGTCTTTTACAAACTTCTATTCTAGTTCTGATACCCTTATTTCTACTATGTTTGTTTCTTGACCTAAGACCGCTAGTCCCTTCAGTTCTCCATCTTTCTCTAACCTCCTGGCACACCACCCATACAAGGGTTCAAGCACTTCCCCCTTGGCCACAGACCACAATGCTGCCACGGCTGTGTCTGTTTTATTCCACTTCACTATAGTTTCTGCTCCTGTAGCTGAAACTGTCTCCAAACCCAGTGGATAAATATGTTTTATCTTACTTAACTTCTCATCAACATTCAATAAACATGACCGTTTCAAACTTTTGAAGCAGTTTTAATTTTTCTATAGTTCCATGCTGCTATAGTAACCTTCAATTTGAGCATGTACTAACTACATTGTATTCTAATTATTTACATATAAGAAGACCTTCATCTTGAATTTAACATTAGAGTACTTGCTTTATCCAACTTTAAATTCTAAATACCTAACAGTTTTATGGTACTTAAGAGGTTCCAGTGACTTCATTTAACCAAATTAAGTATGTTTCACGAATTAATATCTGAGAAAATTTTAAGCTCCTAGTGAGCAGTCTGTTTCATTCTTCAGTAAGTACTGTCTCTTTAACACCTAGCACTGGACCATGATCCCAGTGGAAGAAGGATCTAAAGATCTAGATTACAGTTGGTCTAACCAGGGTCACTACAGTATCTGGGGCACTTAGTGGTCTTCCTGGGTGAAGACCTGTTTTTTTAGTTAAACAGCTCCAGGGAGTTTGGAACACTTGGCAGTGCAGCTAAAAGAGTAAATTAGCATTTGTCAAGTGCCAAGTTAGTGTTGCAAAAATTTGTAACAGAAGCTCAAAGCAGGACACAGATACAGAATGCTATTACACTTTCGGTGGTTAAGAATGGAGATGAGGGTAGTAGTATGAGATGAGGACTGACACTTAACACTTTTCCTAGGATCCTGGAAAAATGAGTAGAACTTAAATGAGGGAGAGCAGGGAAGGCACTTGGGGCAAAAAGAATACAAAGACTTGGTTTGAGGAAAATCTTGACAATGTTTGGAAGATAATGGATCAATGAGGTTTCTGTAAAACACTAAAGCTCCAAGACAGCAGGAAAGAGTGAGTGGTGTGTGTAGGTGTGCATGAGTGCGTGCTGGGGTGTGTGTATGTATGTATAGCCCTAATGTGGTGGACGACAACTAACAGCCATTTTGTACCTAATGTGTGCCGGCAGTTAGATGCTTTTGGTAATAATTCAGTTCTTGCAAAGACTAAGTCTAAGTAGCCCCTGAAAGAACTAGACTTTAAGTAATTTGTTCCAAGGCACATGGTTAATATTTGGTGAAATCTACCTAAAAATCTTGTCCTCTTTGCAACACACCAAATTTCTTTATGGTGGAAGGACAATTACATATTTAAGAATAAGTAAAATGAAGAGTGAGGCTAGAGTGGATTCACAAAGGTATCTAAAATCAGTGAGGATGATGGCGTGAAAATGACTTTGACGGGATCAGCAGTCCCCAGAGAAAGGGGCATATTATCAGTAATCCTTCTTTACTGCTTCTGTTTTACAAATTAACATTTTCACGGAGACTCCAGAACAGAGGACCAAGATTAAACGTCTAGGAAAGCTGAATATTATTGAAACCCTAAATGCATTTCTGCCAAACTGGTTTACTTGTTCAAAGGGATGTTTTTTTACAGATGTCACCACTCCTCTGCCAACTGGTTAAAAACGTCTTTGTGAACAGCTGTAATGTAAAGATTTAGTCCATAGAAAACGGGGGGGGGGAGGGGGGAGAAAACGAGGTCAGGGTTTGGGGACTCAAACGTTTTTAACTTTCTAGTCGGCATCTGAACTGATTTTTTATAGTCTGGAACGAATCACTCTTGACCTGAAATAATACTGGCAAGATTAAAAATAAAATGGAAATCACTCGGCACAAGGTATTTACTCAGTAACTCACCACAGCTTACGTATTTTATGTCGACCAAAGTGACAGCAATCTGGCAGAAAGTTCAAGCTCCTTAAGGAGATAAACCGCAGCAGGAAAGTGGGATGGAGAACTAGGTAAGAGGTCAGTGGGGATGGGACGAGAAGTGAACAAAATGAAAGGGAGCTGGGAGGTAGAAGAGACTGTCAGTTCGGTCTGACCACTTACCCAGCAGGGTCCCGATAACGCGGGCAGCGCCCTCGTTGCGCCGCTCGTAGCTGTCTACGATAGAGGCCAAAATGACCGGGTGCAGCCGGACCACACGGCCGCCGGGGAAGGGGCCTGGGAGGGCGGGACCCGGCAGCGACTGCGCCGGAGTCTGCGTTGGTGCTGGCGTTGAGGCCGGGGGCTGGCCCGGAGCCGCCGTCGTGGCTGCTGCAGTCGCCGAGTCCGAGGATGAGGCTGGAGCTGGCGTTGGAGCTGGGACCGGCGCTGGAGCCGGAGCTGGCGCTGACGCTGGGGCCGGGGCCGGGGCCGGGACAGAGGCTAGGGCAGCGGCCGGGGCGGGGGCTGGAGATGGAGCTGGAGCGGCGGCAGGAGCACTAGCGGGGGCTGCCGGTGTAGCCATCTTGTCGAGCGAGAGGGAGCCACGAGCGGAAGGGAGGGAGTTGAAGATGTGAAGGGCACGATAGGCTGAATACGAGCCACGTGAACTAGATCTTTGCGCCTATTGGTTATGGATGATGCTTCTTACGGCGCCACAATTTCCGGCTCTGCGTTTGTGCTTTTTGATTTAGGTCCGATGAGCACTCAGTAGGAACCGAGCTAAATAGTCCCGAACGAACTTGGGAAAGCGCCAAGAGGAGAGGAGCATGTCCGTCTGCTCAGCTGCCGCCAGATGGACCCAGAGAGCGAAGAATGGGTCACAAGTCCTGTTTTCAGACTTCAAAGTGATAGTGAATGTTAAAGTGCCCTTTGAAGGCATTTCTAGACCGTCAAAAGATGTCAGTGCGGTGGCTTACTCATTCACCAATTTGAATATCTGCCGGACGCTGTCTCAGGCGCCTGGAATATACATCAATGAGCAAAACGAGTATCATGGTCCTCTAAGAATTCACAATCTAGTGGAGAGAGACAAACACATTATATAGTAAGTTAGACGGTGATGAGTGCTCTGAAAAAGGAAAAATTAGCGGGGAATAAGGGGGACTCAGGAGTTAGGATAGGTACTAATGAAAATGTGAGATGTGAGTGGATTTGAGGAGGAGAGGAAGGTGGCCGTTATTGTGGGGGCAGTCTTGGAGTGGAGGGATCAGCTAGTGCAAAGGCTTTCAGGAAGGAAGGAGCAGGCCTGGAGTGTGGGAGGAGGCTGTTGGGGGCTCCAGTGTTGAGATCACGGCAGGGAAGAGCAGGGGAGGGAACTTTGGAGAGGAGTTGTGGAGCAGATCCATAAGGATGTCAGCAGCCATGGTAAGGACTTTGACTTTCAGTCTGAGGGAGGTGGGGAGCCATTGCAGGGTTTGGATCAGGACCAAGTCATGTTTTTGTTCTGTTTTGTTTTGTTTTGTTTTGTTTTTTAAGATTTTTTTATTTGACAGAGAGAAATACAGCCAGAGAGGGAACAGAAGCAGGGGGAGTGAGAGAGGGAGAGGCAGGCTTCCTGCTGAGCAGGGAGCCTGATGTGGGACTCCATCATGACCTGAGCCCAAGGCAGTCGCTTAACCAGCTGAGCCACCCAGGCGCCCCCAAGTCATGATCTTTTAAAAGGATCACCCTGCTTTGAGAGTTTTAACAGGATCATTGAGTTTTAAAAGGATCGCTCTGCTTTGAGAATAGAATGGGCCGAGGTGGGATGGTTACTGAGGAGAAAAAGGTGAGAGACAAAGAGTGGGAGACATGTTAGGAGATTAGCTGGTAACCAAGAGAGAGGGGATAGCGAAGCGGACCAGGCCAGTAGCAGTAGAAGTGGGTAGAATAAGGCTACCTTTAGAGACAACAGGATTTTCTGAGAAATTGTGAGGTGTGAAACAGAGAAGTCAAAGATGACTCCAGGTTTGTTCGTTCATTTGTTCTTGTTCTTCTTCTTCTTCTACTTCTTCTTCTTCTTTCTTCTTTCTTCTTTCTTCTTTCTTTTTTCTTCTTGTGTTGAACCAGAATGAAGAAGTTGTCATCAGTTGAGATAGTGAAACTTACAAGTGGAGCAATTTTTTTGGAAAAAATCCTAAGTTCAATTTTGAAGATGTCACTCTTGAGATGTTTATTAGACATCCAAGCAGAACTGTAGAGTGGCTAGGTGGAGATGCTAGTCTACTTTGGGATAGGTTTCAATGAGTAACCCTCTGTAAAGCTCTTAGCATGTGCCCGACATACCGCAGTTATTAAGTGGTAGCTGTTCTCACTGCCATTTAGTGGAAGGAGCTCTGATTCTAACAGACTACTAACTTCAGGCAATACATAATTTTTCCTGAATCTCAGTTTCCTTCTTCTTACAGTGGCAATGATAATATCTGCCTGAGAGGAAACCGATCAAGTTAATTAGGCAAGACCTGACATCCAGTTGGCAAGATGGGTGGGTGAGGCTGGACTTCTGAGCCGGGACTCTCATGTCCAAAAATGGCTTTCTCTTTGCAGCTACCTTCCATAATTAGAATTCACATGATCCAGCTCCCCGATCAATGCTCTGGGCAGACATATATTCTTTGTTTTAATTCCTCCAAAACACAGCTGACTAGCCTATGAGAGAAGAATTAAAAAGGGACTTGGATTTGGTAACCTGGATCTTTACCAAGCCTAGCAGAGCAGTGTCTGTGGAACTGAGGGTGGGGTGGGCCTGGAAATCCGAATTCAGGCGTGAGAATGGTCAGTTTGAACTGATGGCGGTGAGTGCTGGCTTCTATTTCAGGAGAGTTGGTGGGAAGGAGAGGAGACATTTAAGGCAGTAGCAGTGGGAACAGTAGGACTGAGAAGGGGACAACTTAGGCTGGAAAAATTTTAAGTATATTTTAAACTAAGGGTAAGGGTCTAGAGGAAAGAGAAAGATTGAATATACCTGTGAGAAGGAGAACCATCTAATGAAACAAGCAGGGTGGAGGGGAGGATCTGAATGGAGAAGGTAAATGAAAGGCATGGTCTTACACAGGATGAGGGACATGCTAGAGAGGCTGCCCTAGGCTTTGGTCTCCGTTATGGGTGCCTAGTTGGAGTCTGCCTTAGCAAGGGCTGATCCCTTGAGATCATTCCATGGGAAGAAGGCCAGAGGAGAGAATCTCCTCTGTTGAAGAGGTATTATTGCCCTATACCGATCGTGTACAGCCTTGGGACGTCCGATCAATATATTTGAGTTGGGTGTGGACACTTCACCACCAAGAACTTTGCCTGTACATCTGAAGGTTAGAAAAGACCAGTGTCCTGCTCAAGCATTCAGGCAGGTGAAGTTCCCTCTTACTCCAGGTGGGGACCAGCAATTTGTTCTAGTTAGGCCTTCAACTGATTGGATGAGGCCCACCCACATTAGGGATGGCAATCTACTTTATTCAGTCTACCAATTTAAATGTTCAACTTAACCAAAAGCACCCTCACAGACACACCTAAAATAATATTTGACCAAATATCTGGAGATCCGGTATCCTAGTCAAGTTGACACATAAAATTCACCATCACACCTGGGATCCTGGCTGTCCTCAGCAGTATGCTTGAGAGTCCTTCCTGAAAAGATGAAGGTCATAGCTACAGGCTCCTGTTGAAACTGGGGACTATACCATTCCACCTCTTCAATAACCAGCTGGAGTGAAGGGAACTCTCACTGCAGCGCCAACTACAGGAGGCCCGCAAGGGGGAGCCCTAGGCTCCCTCAGCGCTGCAATCGGGTCTTAACAAAGCTTTCTCGGTTGGGGCAGGGCTGTGCGGGAACCATATCTGGGTAGCCAACCGCCCGTCCTTCTGCCAACAGGGCCCGGCCCGGCACAGGCAGGCTTGTAACCTTCAGGCTCAACCTGAAACACAGGCTCCGGTTGGGTCTTGAGTCTGCCTACTTTTGGACTAGAACTACGTATTGGCTCTCTCGGGTCTCCAGGTTGCTGGTTAAAGATCTTGGGACTTCTCAGCCTCCATAATCATGTGAACCAACCCCTTATTTAAATATATGTATATTTAGGGACGCCTGGGTGGCTCAGTTGGTTAAGCAACTGCCTTCGGCTCAGGTCATGATCCCGGAGACCGGGGATCGAGTCCCACGTTGGGCTCCCTGCTCGGCAGGAAGCCTGCTTCTCCCTCTCACTCCCCCTGCTTGTGTTCCCTCTCTCACAGTGTTTCTCGCTGTCAAATAAATAAAATCTTTATAAAAAAATAATAATAAATAAATAAATAAATAAATAAATAAATGTATATTTAATATGCATCTGGTTCTTCTGGAGAATCCTGTATTATGAGTATTAGAATATTATCGTTCAGTGGAATGCTAATAAATGTTTAACAACAAGCTCCCTGAAAAAAAAATGGCCCTACTTTTGGCGTTGGCCAATTTCTACAGTATCAATACTCCTACCATGGCTGATTTCAAGCTACTAGCAGTTTAATAACTGCCTCTTAACATCCCTCAAAATGTAACAACTAGCATTTAGGAGACGGTATTGCTGAACATAGACCCAGTGTTCCTCCCAAACATTTCATTACCCCCCCGCCCCACCCCAAGAAATTACTGACCCATGGGGCGCCTGGGTGGCTCAGTCCTGAAGCGTCTGCCTTTAGCTCAGGTCATGAAACCGGAGTCCCGGGTTCAAGCCCCGCATCGGGCTCCCTGCTCGGTGGGAAGCCTGCTTCTCCCTCTCTCAATCCCCCTACTTGTGTTCCCGCTCTGGTTGTGTTTCTGTCTGTCAAATAAATAAATAAAACCTTTAAAAAAAAAAAAAAAAAGAAATTACTGACCTGAATTTTGGGTCCAACATTATTTGCTTCAAAATTATGTTTTCAAATATATATTGATGACTAAGTAACATATTGTTTAACTCGGCTAGTCTTTAAACTCTATAAATATAGCTACCAGATTTCCCTTGATATGTACATTCTTACATATCTTTTATCTACTCTTTTCCTTTCAAGCATTCTGTATCTTTATGTTTTAGGACTATCTCTTTTAAGTAGCATATATGTAAGTACTTAAAAAATCCAACCCGACCACCTCTGTCTTTGAATTCACAAGCCTAGTCTATTAACATTTTCTGATTTTTCATAATCTTTTTTCTCTTATATTTGGCCTTTTAATGGGGGTTATTTGACTGTTTTCTTACTGTGTTTGTCCTTCTATTAGTTAGGAGCCACATATTCATTTTAAACATTTTTAAATTTAAATTCAATTTAAATATAGTTAGTATATAGTGTTAACATACAGTATATTATTAGTTTCGAGGGCAGAATTGAGTGATCCATCAGTTGCATATAACATCTAATGCTCATTACATCAAGTGTCCTCCTAATGCCCATCACCCAGTTACCCCATCCCCTCGCCCATCTCCCCTCTAGCAGCCCTCAGCTTGTTTCCTAGAGTTAAGAGTTTCTTATGATTTGCCTCCCTTTCTGTTTTTATCTTGTTTTATTTTTCCTTCCCTTCCCCTATGATCCTCTGTTTTGTTTCTTGAATTCCACATATGAGTGAAATCATATGCTATTAGTCTTTCTCTGGCTGACTTATTTCACTCAGCATAATAACCTCTAGTTCCATCCACATCATTGTAAATGGCAAGATTTCATTCTTTTTGGTGGCTGAGGAAAATTCCAGTGAATATTTATACCACATCTTCTTTATCCATTCATCTGTTGATGGACATCGGGCTCTTTCCATATTTTGGCCATTGTGGACATTGTTGCAAGGAATCACATACTCTAATTTCAGGATTTTAATCATTACTTTTGTTTTTGTCATGCATTTTTCTTATTTGTTAATTATATATCAAAGAAGTGATTACTTAGTACACAATATTCATGTTTCACAGTTCAGGAATACAGGTCAGTGACAAACTTCCATGGAACCCAATTCGTACAGACTTCTTTTCCTGGCTTGGCCACAGCCAACTTAAGAGAGTGTGGAACCCCACAGGGATATAATGAATGCTCCAACAGTATGAAACTGCAGAGGCTTGGCATCTGCAGAAACCATGCATCTGAAGTTTTGTCAAAGCATTGGAAGCCACCCTAGTTATTGTCCTCAACATCAGTTCCCTTCCTGACTGGCGGAAGCCTGTGGTCCAGGAGCACACAGGTGCAGAAGTCACCAGTTAACTCATTTGTTCTGAGTTTAAACAGCTCCACCAATGATACAAGAACTTTGAAATTCTCTGGCTCTGATAGTTCTCATTCTGCTTTGTGCATGTGCTTTGCCTGGCTGCCTGTTTTTCTAACCACCATCTTGCCAGCAGTTGTGAAGCCACTGGGGAGGGTGCTGGTCTCCTTGTCCTACAAGGTCATATGGAGTGCTCTTGAGAAAAGACAGCCTCTCACAGCAGAGAGGGATACTTCCAAATGGCCATGAGGGTCCTCAAGAGGACCTTGAAACTTACCAGACCCCTCATGCTAACTTCATCAGAACTGATCAAGCTGTAAAGGAGAATATGGTGACTATTGTGGGAGCCAGAAGGTACCACCTCAAAGAGCCCCTTGCACGGAAGGGATGGTCTGGAGTTGGGGTCCCTGCCTGTTTTAAGCACAAAGAGGCCTGGAAACAGAGAGTGAAAATGTGGACTCAACTTTGCCTTGGTATCTGCCTCCAAAGAGGAGGAAAGATCACAAGGCAGGCAGGGGACTCTGGTAGCTTAATTCGGAGACTCCAATTCCTCCACACATAATTCTAAGTTTTTCTTGTTTCTTGAGAGTTTGCTGTTGAGAAAAACCATCTTTTTACAATGAGTGTATGACTGTGTCCACGTTTATGTATGTATGAGAGAAAGGGAAAAGAGAGACCCATACCCATCAGCTAGCTTCATCTCTCTGTCTGTCTGTCTTGGACTTTCTGTTTTGTCTGCTTATTCCTCTCTCCCGTCTGTTGGTGTATCTTTTCTGACTGTTTCCACCCTTGAGCTCTGTCTCTTTAGTCTCCACCCCTTCCCTTCTGGGACTCAGTAGCTCCATTCGTCAGTTCTGCCCACAACCAAGCCAGGCTGAACAGGGACGGAGTTCTTTTCATGTCCTGCTTCCACCCTTCAATTAAAATCAGGTTTTTTTTTACACCTCATTTCTGTTCCTTCGGGTGTGAATCTCCATCCCTGACCCATCATGTCCTGACCTGGTACCTTCTAGGGGAGGCCCATCTGAGAGACTTCTCAGCAGACCCTTTTCTCTGCGTCACATGATCTGCGGGGCTATGTCTCACTTCATTTCCTCATTTTATCTCTTGGGCTTAGTTCTTTGCTGTCCTGCTTCTGTCTCTAGCCTCAACTCGGTTAAGGCTCTGGGAGAGACCAGTTCCTTCTCCTGCCTGTTCTCCTGTAACAAGCTGTATTCTGGCAGAGGTCACCGAGCCCTGGACATAGGAGGCCTTCAGGGGGAGGAAAAGGCACACAGGAGAGGCTCCAAGCTTCTCCCTCATGGCTTCTCCCCTCTTCTCCAGCATTCTCACCCTTAGGAGATGGTCTTACTCATCCTTCATAGAGAATACAGGATCACTAGCCATGAGTACCCTCATGTGACCACAAAATGCATAGACCTGCCTTGCTCTGACACTACCCTGTCGCTTTTCCTCAGGCACGGGTGGAGGCTGTTCTCTCCATCCGCCTGTCAAAGGCCAATCTTTTGCCTTTGCTTTGGGTCCTGCCTCAACCCAATTCTCTCCCCCTGTACTTCTCTCTCTTTTGCGTTTCTAACCCGATCCCTCTGTTGGATGATTTTTGTCAGCATTCAAATCCTTCCCACCCTCTCCCATGTCAAAACAAACAAGACCTTCTCTTGGCCCCACATTCTCCACATCTTCTCAGGACCCTCTCAATTCCTTTTGCAGCCAAGCTTCCTGAAAGATATGTCTATACATATTATTTATTTTCTTTCTCTTCCTTCCTTCCTCCCTTCCCTTCCCTTTCTTTTCTTTTCTTTTTTTTCCTTTTCTTTTCTTTTTTCTTTTCTTTCATATTGAAGTTCAGTTGACATACACTATCATATTGATTTCAGGTGTACACTATGATTCAATATGTTTATATTGTGAAATGATCACAATAAATCTAGTTAACATCCATTATCATAAACAGTTCCAGAAAATTTTTTGTGATGAGAAATTTCAAGATTTGCTCTTAGCAACTTTCAAATATGCAATATAGCATTACTATCTCCACTTCTTTATCCCCTATTCTTACTTTGCCAATTTTTATTTTTTTGAAGTAATATATGCTCAATAGTTTAAAAGGCCAATTAACATTAAAAAACATATACTCAAAATCCGGTACTTTCCTGGCCCACCTCCCCAACCCTGCACGCTACTACCTCCAGTCTCTCTTCTCTGAAGCAGCTGCTTAGATATTTAAACTGTTCCTTCTCACATCTTTGTACTTCTAAGTAATACATATGTACTGCTAACTTTTGACTCATCAATTTTATGTATTATGTGTCGGCTTCCTATGCCAGAACAGTCCAGAACATTCCACCATTGTCCTTTCAATATGCTTATATTATACATTTTAGTTAGATCGATATTCAGTGGTTCTATTATTATTTTTATGCAAACATTATTCACACTGAGTGTTGCAGTTTACTCGTACAAAACTTCTATGTTTCTTGGTTTTTTTCCCTAGAACTAGTGATTTCTTTATTTTATCCATCTGTCTAGTTTCTCTGAGCCTTCTAGTAGCCTCTTGGGAGGGTCTTCCAGAGGGCCTGGCAGCATCAGTTAACCTGTCAGTTCTTTTCTTCCCTTGGAGATGGTCTGAGTGCCCTGTTCTCAGTTAGGGCTTCTGTCGTGTCACGGTGCTCTAGGCCTTCCGACCAACTGAGGGACTTTGTTTTCCTCCTCGTTTGGGTTCCTGTTTCATGGAGCTCCTGTCCTTCTCCCTTTTCACTTCAGTCGAGCACATCCTCTGATGGTTTCAACAACTTAAAGAAATGGTGCCCCAGCTGAGGACATGGTGGTGACAGCACCTTGATCCCTTTGCCTCTCAGGTCAAGTTCCCCTGTTCTCACTCAAGTTGTAGGAAAGCGTTGGGGGTTCAGAGAGGAGACGAAGGGGCTGCTGGGCTCTTTCTTTTTCTTTGGCCCCTCCTTTGTTTTTCAACGTAATATGTAGAAGAATGAGGTCACGTTCTCCGCTGGTGAGCGATCCTTATTCACTGACAGCCAGATGGAAGGCATGGGTGTTTGTGCTGCTCGGAGGAGGTCCAGGCGCGCTTCCTCCGGTCCAGCCCCATGTGTACCAGGGCCTGGTAGGTGTCAAAGGGGAGGTGTCAGGGTTGTCCCACCTATCTTTTAATTTTTCTTATTTTTAAGAGGGAGAGACATAGGGCGAGGGGCAGAAGGAGAGGAGAATCTTTTTTTAAAATTTAATTTTAGTTTTTCAGTGTTCCAAGATTGTTTATGCCCCACACCCAGTGCTCCATGCAATACGTGCCCTCCTTAATACCCACCACCAGGCTCACCCATCCTTCACCCCCTCCCTCCCAAAACCCTCAGTTTGTTTCTCAGAGTGCACAGTCTCTCATGCTTCATCTCCCCCTCCAATTTATCCCAATTCACTTTTTCTTTCCTTCTTCTAATTTCCTCCATGTTATTCCGTATGCTCCACAAGTAAGTGAAACCATGTGATGCTTGACCTTCTCTACTTGGCTTATTTCACTCAGCATAATCCCCTCCAATCCAGTCCATGTTGATACAAAAGTTGGATATTCATCCTTTCTGATGGAGGCATAATATTCCATTGTATATATGAACCATATCTTCTTTATCCGTTCATCTGTTGAAGGGCACCTTGGCTCTTTCCACACTTTGGTGATTGTGGCCATTGCTGCTATGAACATTGGGGTACATATGGCCCTTCTTTTCACTACATCTGTGTCTTTGGGGTAAATACCCAGTAGTGCAATTTCAGGGTCAGAAGGTAGCTCTATTTTTAATTTTTTAAAAAAGATTTTATTTCTTTATTTGACAGAGAGAAACACAGCCAGAGAAGGAACACAAGCAGGGGGAGTGAGAGAGGGAGAAGCAGACTTCCTGCCGAGCAGGGAGCCCAATGTGGGGCTCAATCCCGGAACTCCAGGATCATGACATGAGCCGAAGGCAGTCACTCAACCAACTGAGCCACCCAGGCGCCCCTCTATTTTTAATTTTTTAAGGAATGTCCACACTATTTCCAAAGTGGCCATACCAACTTACATTCCTACCAACAGTGTAAGAGGGTTCCCCTTTTGAGGAGAGAAAATCTTAAGCAGACTCCACACTCAGTGTGGAGCCCAACATGGAGCTCAGTCTCACCACTTTGATCACAACCTGAGCTGATCAAGAGTCAGACACTTCACTGACTGAGCTACCCAGGAGCCCACACTTATCCTCTTAATACCAGTACCACCAAGCAGAAGTGAACTAGTGGGTTTGGGCTAAGTGGATCCAAGCTTGGCTTGGGGTCTGTCTGAACTAGAAAAAAAATTGTTTTCACTCAGTCCCCAGGAACTGGCTTGTTGGGCTCTTACATCAGGGAGATGAGTCACCCTGGCCTCACCTCCAGCTCTTTGAGTCCAAATGGCCTGAAGCCTAGACCCCACATCTCCTTGGAAGCCTCTGATACCATCTTTACTTGCTCTCTCTTGAATTAGCTCTGCCAGCAGCTTTATTATAAATCACTCATATGTCAACAGGCTTGTTTTCACAAACTACCCCATAACTTGCACCCAAAGTCCCTTGTATTATAACATAGTCCTAACCTTTCTTCTGTTTTTGGTGTTAAAATGCTGATATTTGAATCTCAGCAGTTTTCCTGTTCCAAAATACCTTTTTCTAGCTCTCAGACATTTTGCTATAGAGATGGATTCCCCATCGACTATATAGATAAGAGGGTTAATTCTGGACTCTGAAAGTTTCTGCCAACAGTTGCTTTTCTTCTTCTGAGACTGCCACTTCACCAATATATTAGTTCTATATTTTAACACAACTCAAGGTCCTCCTCTCCTTTCACTGCTGCTATATATCTATACATGTCTCCAGTATGGGATAGCAGTCAGTCTAATGACCTGCTTTCTTTTTCTGTTGTTGTCTTTTCACCTCTTTCTCTCCCTATTTACCCAGGTCAGAGGCTGTGAATTAACTCCCACTTTTTTGCCCACTGGTCCAGCTCTGGAAAATTCTGGAAAAACACTCTTTTCTATCAAATTTCTCATCAGGAGCTATCCCTGAGACAGCTTCTGTGATGATCAAAAGAGATAATAATTAGTGAGAAACAGAGTGGCTGTTTCTCTTAGTATTTTAACTTGTCTCCTTATCTGAATTAGAAGACTTCCAGATTTGAAATCCTGCATGAAGCCAAGGGGCTGATGAGTATAGAGTTTCTTCCTTCTTGTCATTCCTCAGAAGTCCCAGTAAATATGTTTCAACTCTGTATGGGTTCACAAAGTCAGGGAGGGACTTGCTTATAAAACTTAAAAAAAAGTATGTATATTTAATCCAAACTGCCTTATTCAGGCATTTAGGGCCTGATAAACAGTGTATGTGAGACGGAAGAGGTAGGAGGAGAGAGATGGAGAGATAGAGAGAAGCTACACACCCATATGCCTTCCTTCTTATTTGCTGGCAGACACACGTCAGCTCAGAAAGAGGCACAGTAGGGATAAATAGGAAAATTTCCTGCTGTCCTACCTGCTCACCTTTCTTGGAACTTGGCACACATCTCTCCCATCTCTCCTGGGCCTGCGCTCAGCAGCTTGCTAAGCATCCAGAGAGCTGAGTGGCTGAGGGGTCTGTAAGCTGCTGTTCCCTCAGCATCTGCATCTAGCTTCCGCTCCTCCCAGTCACTGGTCTGAACTCAATCCTTCACCCCAACACCATGGCACAGACCCACAACCCCCGGGAGGCATTGCTCTGGGTCTTGAGAGACCTTGAGGAGAAAAGCTTCAAGCTCTTCAAGTTCCACTTACGGGAAGGGAGCCTGCCCGAGGGGAAGACGCTGCTGGCGCGCGGGGACCTGGAAGGCCTGAACCCCGTGGACCTGGCTTCTAAGCTGATTTCCCTGTACGGAGCATGGGAGGCCGTGAAGGTGGTGCGCAGCATTCTGAGGGTCATGAACCTGTTGGAACCTGCAGACTACCTCAGCCATCTTTGTCTGAATGGTGAGTGCAGCGGGTAACAAGGGCAGGGCACCCCAGGGCATTTCCAGAGATACCCCCTAGGGCATTTCCAGAGACTTCCACAGCCTGTAGTTGGTGCTGTCTCTCCCTCTTGCCCTCTGTCTGTGCCAAGGAGTGCCAGTGCCCAGGGTCCTGGTGGTCTCCAGCTGAAGGCTCTGACAGCTGTTGGCGGAGGGCCTGAGCTGAGCACCACAGTTACTTGTGGCCATAAGGACCCACCTCCTACCTCCAGTTGTCGTGCCAGAGAGAGGAGGGTAGAGGAGAGGAGCTTGAGACTGAGGGTGGTGTTGGTGAAGGGGTTTCCACTAACCAGCAGAAATGGCATCGGGTGGGGGTGTGGTCAGAAATTTCCTCAGCTGCTTCCCACAGCGGACAGCCTCTCCGGTGTCCCGCTCTCTCACGGATGTGGTGGATCGATGCTACCCTAGAGAGCAAGGTGGGCATGGAAACCAGAAGGTCTCCTACCCTTCTCGTGAGGTGCCAGGGGAGGAGCCTGTGTTCCCCCCATAGGCTTCTGTCACACCCCAGAGTTCTGACATACAGCCAGGACTTGCCCAGGAGCTGGTTTATCTTCAGCACCCGCCTTGACCACTACCAAGAACAGGCTCCAAATACTTACTTCACCATCCTCCAGCTTCCCTTTCCTTTCTCCTCTCTGTCCTCACGTTTCAAATGGCGATGTTCCATAGGAACAGACATTCACACACATAGAGACTTTGGCACACATTCTTACAAACACCCACTTGCTGATGGTCACTGACACGCTTTCCTCACACAATACTACACGCGCTTGCACAAGCGTCCTCTCATGCGCCTGTGTGGATACGAGCACTCCCAGAAAACATATGCTTGCACACTCGTACGGATGTGCACACGCACACCATGCGTATGTCTGTGTGCAAGTACACACACACGTCCAGAGGTCCCTCCCCTTGAAGCTCGAAGTTTAAACTTGAGGAAGATACAAGTTAGAGAGCAGACAAGATGAAACTAGAGAGCAGAGTCCAGAGTCCCAAGGGTCCTCTTTGTCTCTATTTATTGGGTCTGACCCGCTAACCCCCCATGATTCTGGCTCAGATTACAGAGAAATGTACCGAGAGCATGTGCGCTGCCTGGCGGAGAGGCAAGAGGGAGGAATCTGCGGCAGCTACAGCCAGCTGCTCCTGGTGGCCAAGTCCGACCCAGACAGCGCAGATCCGTCTGCCTGCCCCCTGCCGGAGCAGGAGCTGGACTCTGTCTCTGTGGAGACTCTGTTTGATCCAGGAGAAACGCCGTACGAAGCCCCGCCCACAGTGGTGCTGCAGGGGTCCGCGGGCACTGGGAAGACAACGCTGGCCAGAAAAATAGTGCTGGACTGGGCCACGGGCACCCTGTACCCAGGCCAGTTTGATTATGTCTTTTATGTCAGCTGCAGAGAAGTGGTCCTGTTGCCCGAGGGCAAACAGGACCAGCTCCTCTTCTGGTGCTGTGGGGACAACCAGGCGCCTGTCAAAGAGATGCTGAGGGAGGAGGAGCGGCTGCTGTTCATCCTGGATGGCTTCGATGAACTGCAGAGGCCCTTTGCAAAGGGCTTGAAGAGGCTGAGTCTGAACTCCACGGAGAACATGCTGCACCGTCTAATTAGGAGAAAGGTGTTTCCCAAGTGTTCCCTCCTTATCACCACCCGGCCGGTGGCTTTGCAGAATCTGAAGCCCTTGCTGAAGCAATCGCGCCATATTCACATCCTAGGCTTCTCTGAGGATGAGAGAAGGAGGTATTTCAGCTCTTACTTCACCAATGAGGAGCAAGCCAGAAATGCCTTTGACATTGTGCAAGGAAATGATGTTCTCTACAAATCATGTCAGATTCCTGGCATTTGCTGGATGATCTGCTCCTGGCTAAAGGAGCGGATGGAGAGGGGCAGAGAGATCTCAGAGCCTCCCAGTAATGGCACCGACATCTTCATGGCCTATGTCTCCACCTTCCTGCTGCCCAGTGCTGATGAAGGCTGCTCTGAGCTTACTGGGCACAGGGTCCTAAGTGGTCTGTGCTCCTTAGCAGCTGAGGGGATACAGAACCAGAGGTTCATATTTGAAGAAGCTGACCTCAGGAAGCACAATTTACATGGGGCCAGGCTTGATGCTTTCCTGAGCAGCATGCATTACCAAGAAGGAGATGATACCAAGACGTTCTACACATTTTGCCACATTAGCTTCCAGGAGTTTTTTCATGCCATGTCCTACCTGGTCAAAGAGGACCAGAGTAAGCTGGGTAAAGAGCCCCTCAGAGAACTGAATAGGCTTCTGGATGAAGAAAGGAAGGCAGAGAATGAGGAGATGACCCTCAGTGTGCAGTTTTTATTGGACATATTGAAAAAAGACACCTCCTCAAACTTCGAACTAAAATTCTACTTCAAAATTCCTCCCTTGTTAAAGCAGGAGTTGATACATTTTAAAGAACAAATGAAATCTATAAAGCATAAAAGGGCTTGGGATTTTGAATTCTCCCTAAATCCATCTAAAATAAGGAATTTGGCAAAGGGGGTTAAGATAAGTGATGTATCGTTAAAGATAGGACAGTCAAATAAAAACAAATCCCATGACAGGAACTCACTTTCTGTCAAAACCAGTTTGACGGATGGATGGAAAGAGAAGAAGAAAGGTCCTATTGTGGGCAAAGATAATATAGCAAAGACAAAAAAGGAGGATTCTAATGGAAAAGACAGAGAGACGGAGAAATGAGAGATGTGGAGGGTAGGCGCAGTAGGATGGGAAGCAGATCAATGGGATGGTAGAGCTGAAGGGTATGGAGGGTGGTGGGGGAGGGATGGGGAAGTGGGGAAGACAGTGTAAAAAGGAACGGAGAGATGAGAGACTGAATTAATAGGTACTGGGAGGAGTAGAAGGGCAGGGGAGCAAATAGAAAAGAAAATTAGATAATATGGGATCAGAAAACTTGGAACACAGGTTATGGGGAAAGGCCATGAGGACTGAGTCCCTAGGAACAACCACATTCACCATCAAGGCTCAAATTCAGTTATTTAGCATCCCCTTCTCCTAGAGGAGCTGATTATAATCTCCTCTACTATGGAATTAAATGTTAATGTCAGTGACCAAACATGTGACTGGCTCTTTTCTATAAATAAATTTTAAAAATAATAAACCATGGATTGTGCTCATTTTATAAGACTTGGTAATGCGAAGCCTATCAATATCAACATTTAAAGGAAATATTGTACTGTGTCTTAATGGACTGTCCCTTTGACTGTCTATTTGTGATCAATTGCTGCTTAAGTAAATAGTAGCTTCACATCTTTCTAGAAATTTCCAGAATTTTTTTTTTTATTTTCAAAGATTTTATTTATTTGACAGTGAGAAACACAGCCAGAGAGGGAACACAAGCAGGGGGAGCGAGAGAGGGAGAAGCAGGCTTCCCGCCGAGCAGGGAGCCCGATGTGGGACTCTATCCTGGGTCTCCGGGATCATGACCCGAGCCGAAGGCAGTCGCTTAACCAACTGAGCCACCCAGGCGCCCCAAACTTCCAGAATTTCTGTGTTGAAATTGAACCATATCTTGTCACAGACCTCTCGTCTTAGAAACTCTGTGATCTGACCTCTGTACTAATACCATGTCACTTGTCCACAGTGATGCCATTACCCCTCTTTTCTTTTTAGAAAGTCCAGTTAGTTCCCAGAGATAACTCATAATCTCTTTTTCTGCTCCAGCTTCCTCTGTATAGAAAACAAGAAGAATTCAAAGGAATTCTAGATGTAGGTAGGGTCAGTTCCTGATCTCTTTTCACAGATGAGGAAATTGAAGTTCAGTTAGGAACCCCATCAATTCCTGGGGTTCTTCAGGGAGATTTCTTAGTTCCTGCCCCTCAGCCAACAAGGTAGAGGCCCTTGAGGACCTGGTGCAGGCACTGAAAACCTACCCCCTCCCCAGCTGGTGCTGTTGTCAGCACAGCCAAGAATGCCGGTGCTGCCTTAGACATTCAGTGCCCCATAGAGAGGTTACAAACATTCCTCATTTTGCTTTTCACACATTTTTATTCCTGTCATGACTCCTCACAAGTTAAGCCCATGTGTGTTGGACATGACCAGATGTCTGAATCCAAGGGAACTTAGCTTTGGGTAGTCAACTTGGGATATCACAGCACTATTATTAACTTTTTCACACAGGGAGTTTGGTGGCTTCACATTTGATAATTATATACATAGCATGATGAACACACAGACGATGTTTGTATCTGGATTTGTGTAACGAACAGTATGCGTGTGTATGTACTCATTTAAAGAGCAACATGTATTGCATTACTACAGAGCTGGCTAGCATCCACTGGTTGTGTTGCAGCCCAAGGGCTTAGATGTTGACAGCAGACCAGCTACTGATGTCATAGAGAATTGGGGAATAATGGAACAGGTGCCCAGCCACACTGCTGGATTTTCATGGAGCTAAAAAGGCCTGTTTTTTTTTTTTAAAAAAAACATGGATCTAATATCCAGTTGAGGTTTAGACATGTTATTTTGCTTAGGGTTCATGTTCAGTTTAAACTAGCTGAAGTAAAAATCAAATGACCCACTGTATTTATTTTTTAAAGATAACCGACTTCTAGTTTAAGCTATGTCTGGCTCTTTTTAAGAATGGCATCGAGGATTTAGCTCTCTCTCCTCTCCATTGCTCTTTTTATAGTGCCCTTTCTACTTATTTCAGAGAGTGACTCTTATGTGTCAGAGGAGATGGCCAGAACGGGTGTCAACTTAACCCACCCTACAGTCAACAACCCAAAAGGAACAGAATTGTCTTTATCAACAGGTCTAGCAGAGAAATTGGAAGTGGCTTCTGACCTGACCCTGGGCATGTGCCAAGTCTTGAATAACCACTGTGGTCTAGAAGATGAGCTTCTCTGATTAGACAGGCCTAAGTCTGAAGTCCTAGGTCACATCCCCAGGACTAAGAAAGGATCAACACCTCTCGAAACATGGAATGGGAGAGTGGCTCCCCCAAGGAAAGGATCCTGAGTAGACAGAATAATATGTTACACAGACATTATACAAATACAAGTGTGTCTGATGGTCTTGGGCTCCCTGAGGGGGCTGGGTAAGAGGAAGAGGCCATGAGACCCCTGTGTGTAGAAGTCTGAAAGAATGGGTCCTACTGGGTTCCAGGGCTTGGTGGTTGAGGGAAGCAGTGATTCCAGGAGCAGAGAGATGCTGGGTTGACCTGGTGCCGACTTAGCCTCCCTCTGGGGAGTAGCAGGTACAAACCATGGGAAAGAGAAGGCTGTGGTTAAAGGGAGTAGCATTGTCCTAGAGAACAGCCATGGGGACCTCCTCTGAAAGAGTAGGGTTTGAGAATGGCAGGTGGAGGAAGGTTGTGAGAAAAAATACAAGAAGTCCAATTACATCTGAATTTCAGATACTCTATATTTTTTTTTTGCATGAGATACAGACTAGAAGATTACTTGTTTATGTGAAATTCAAATGTAACTGAGCATTCTATATTTTATTTGGTCAATCTGGAAACCCTAAGTAGAGGGAGGTGGTGGGGGAACAGGCAGCAGCCATGAGCCACATGGAGTAACGTATCAGTTGCTATAGCTCCAAATAGTCCTGATATTTTCCCCATCTCTCCGCCCCTTTTCTGGACTCTTAAAAAATGAAAGTGGCCTTTTGTAGAATCCACAAGCTTGTAGGGCTCCTCATCAGGTTAAAAATGTGAGTATTCTAGGGTGGGAGGCTCAGTTGGTTAAGCGACTGTCTTTGGCTCAGGTCATGATCCTGGAGTCTCAGGATCGAGTCCCACATTGGGCTCCCTGCTCTGCGGGGGGGGGGGGTCCACTTCTCCCTCTGACCTTTCCCCTCTCATGCTCTCTCCCTCTTATTCTCTCTCTCAAATAAATTTTAAAAAATCTTTTAAAAATGTGAATATTCTTGGGAATATGTGGGGGAACATTTGCCAGAAAAAGACTGAATTTATGTTAGTAAATCTGTGGCATTTTTGAGATTGGATTGGTGTGCAAATCTATCTTTGTCTTGGTTGTCACTGACTATGCTTTCTCTCAGCAAGTTAGAAATCCCTCTTCCCTTTTTGGAACATTGGCAGAAATGTATCTCCCTTCTCACCCAAACAAAACAAAACAACCAACCTCCAAAAAACCCCACAAAAACCCCCCCACACAAAACAAAACAAAACGTGCTTCTCAGGAAGATGATAATATCTATGTTTCACAACATCCATATTTTGCTTTTAGCAATGCTCCTTACAGTCAGACTCAGCCTAAGTGAAAGCATGGTGAATCTCAAGAAGGTCTCTTCCTTAGTAGGATGTGTAACTATTCACCCCTTGACTTCTTTTATAATTCTTTCCCCTTCACTCTCGGGCTTGAGAACCAGACCCCCAAATGTGTAAAGTCCTTGTAGTGATTCATTTACAGACTTCTCTTGCCCTGTTTCTATTTATTCTCCATCCTTCCTTCACCAAAATTTGAAATCCTGTCTTCTTCACCTACTACATCCATGTCCAGAACAACCAAGGTACTCTTTGCAATAGTTCTTGTTTTACTCATCCATTCCATCCTATTTATACTTACTTCCAGTCTGTCTTGCAAAAATGAAACAAATCTAAACTAAACTAACGAAATTTGTTTGGGTTTCTTTATATTCATGCAATAGTTAAAAGTAGTGTGCCTTTTCATATATATGTATGTGTATATATATATGTATATATATATATGCATTTGAATGTTGACTCATCATTATTCATTAGTCTCCTTCCTTTGCCAACAATACCTTTATTTCTCTCAGAGATTTTTTTCATTAAATTTTTCAGATATGCACAGTTGGGTTAGATGCTATCCTCAGTTACAGGGTAAGTACCATGAAGCGCATATTTGACAGCATTTTTCCATCTTCATCAGTTACATTGGTTCATTGCTTCTCATGTAATTCTACCATAGCAAATTATATGGGAAGGATCCTTGAATTGTTTTTTTGTGAATAAACACCTTTTCCCCCACAATAACTGGTATGTTTCCTACTGGGTACAGATTAGAGAGGTTGTAACTCTAAGTATTAGCAGTCTTATTGTCTCCAGGAGGGGAGGGCTTCCTTGAGAATGGAACCTTCTCTAGGAAAGCAGAGATGAAAAACAGAGAAAGGGAACCCAGATCCTGTTCACCTCCTCTTAGTTTAGGATAAAGCCACGCCTGCAGAGTCATCCATCCCTACATTCTGCTAGGACAGAGGCAATGGTCTCATTGATTGTTCAAGTCAGTATAGGCTAATCTATGAGTCCCTTGGTTCCTACACATACTTTGTGAGATTAATAATCATATTTTATCAGAATAGTAATAGAGCCAGAGAAGTTACATATTTTCTCATTTGGTCCAGATGTTTTCTCTTCAAGGTAAAAAATACCAACTATAAAATCACCTGAATGACTAATGCCCCTCCACCTCCACCACATTTTCAATGTTTCCATATTTCTACTAGAAAATATTTTTAAAAATTGATAATGATATGTAGGCTTTCCACAAAGTAATTTCAACCTGCTTGTCTTAACATATTTCCTGTCACTGCAGAAACTGTCCATCCCATGCAATCTAGAAAAACCTGTCTTTGCTCATGCCCCCATCCTTTCTTCTCTTCTTCACTCTGTTTAATAACATTCACTCACCCTCTGTTTTCATGACCTAAGGGGGGAGTCATCCTGGTGGAATTGAGTCTCTTGAGTAAAGGGATATTTATCCCTATAGAAACCTGAAAGAGTGTTGTTTCAAGTTTGTGCAGTTGAGTTTTCTTACATCCATAGAGGAAAGTCTATATAATTTTGAGTGTAAGTTCTCCAGAGAAGAATTCTCCAAGGGCAAGCATTCAATGCCACACAATGGTATAAAATCAGTGCATTAAATCACTGAGCTGTATTTATGCGAGTTTTGTGGATTTTTTTTTTTAACAGAAGAGGTGAAACATCTGACTAAATGGGATGAAAGTCAGAAATCAGAAACTGAAGGTAAGGACCTGAAGATTTTACCTACCTGTTAGCAGGTTTTCCATTTATAGTTCTTCTCACTGATTCCATTCATAGTTCTTCTCACTGATAATTAAAGATGCTTATCAGTGCTCAGGTGAGAATGCCAAGTACTCTGCCTTTCATTGTCACATAAAACTTTGGGCAATAATTAGAGCTTTAAGTAGTTTGCTTGCACTAATCGTAGATTCATAGAGCTTTGTAGCTGGGGTGGGTGGTGGTCAGAAATATGGCCAGTCATACACAAAGATGAAACCCAGAGGAAGGAGTGATTTGTCCAAGGTCATACAGAAAGTTAACAGTAGAGCCCAAAGGACATGTCATTGAATCAGTAAGGTCAGCATTAGGGTGACTCATGCGAAAGGGAAAAGACTGGAGCATTCAGTTTCAGTTATTCTTTTTTCTTTTCTTTCCCTTTCCCTCTCCTCTCTTCTCCTTCCCTTTCCTTTTAAAAAATTTATTTGTTTATTTGAGGGAGACAGAGAGTGAGAGAGCACAAGTGGAGTGAGGCACAGATGGAGAAGCAGACTCCCTGCTGGGTAGGGACCCAGATGCAGTGATCACGACCTAAGCTAAAGGCAGATGCTTAACCACTTAACTGACTGAGCCACCCAGGCAACTTCATCCATCTTTCTCCCTTTCTCTCTTTCTTTCTTTCTTTCTTTCTTTCTTTCTTTCTTTCTTTCTTTCTTCCTTCCTTCCTTCCTTCCTTCCTTCCTTCCTTCCTTCCTTCCTTCTTCCCTTCCCTTCCCTTCCTTCCTCCCTTCCATTATTCATGAAGGTAGTGATTTAAATTGTTCCAAAACTTTATCAGCCCCCTGAAGTTCATCTATTTTTTTAAAGATTTTATTTATTTGACAGAGAGAGAGATCACAAGTAGGCAGAGAGGCAGGCAGAGAGAGAGGAGGAAGCAGGCTCCCCACGGAGCAGAGAGCCCGATGAGGGCCTCGATCCCAGGACCCTGAGATCATGACTTGAGCTGAAGGCAGGTAAGTCTATATAATTTTGAGTGTAAAAAACACCAACTATAAAATCACCTGAATGATTAATGTCCCTCCACCTCCACCACATTTTCATGTTTCCATATTTCTACTAGAAAATATTTTTCTAGAGCCACCCAGGTGCCCAAGTTCATCTATTTTTAATAAGATACTCTAAAGTTTCATATTTTTAAAGCTTGCTGTTTTATAAAACTTGGAACTTAATATATATTTTTATCTACTACAAATGGTACCGACTTTTTTTCCTGCAGAGTCCACCTTACTAATTTTAGGAAATCACTTTGATATCCAAAATGTAATTAAAGTTAACACAAACATTTGATTTATCACCATGGTTAAACTCTCTAAATCAACTTGCCTTTTACTATCTGTTAATATCCTAATAATCTGAGCTTAAGACAATAATACATATCCTCGGATTGCTTGTCCTTCTGCCTACCTGGCTGTTTTCTGTCCCACAACGAAATTCCACTAGTTTTCAAAACATGGAGGGAGGATGATATTATTTTGGCAGAGGTAGGAGGGACAGATTGGAAGAGAAGTCACAAAACATGGAGAAGCTGGTTAGGAGATCATTAAATGATGAGGGTGAGATGTGGAGGAAAAGGAGGAAGCAAAGAGGCCATGACTCCAGATTTTAAAGACCTGGGGGTCTGACAGTGAAAAGGATGCTGGGGCCAGAGAAGAGTTGGTCCAGGTGACTGGGGAGGAGAAGGGGGAGAAGTGAGGTGCTCTGCCCAGAGAGGGGCTCAGCAGAGCTGCTAGATGGGGAGGAGGATGATCAGCTGCGCTAGATGGGGAGGAGGATGACAAGCCCAAAGGAGTCAGACACCATGTGTGCCTCCTCTGTGCCCACCCACCACTTTTCTACTTTCTCTTCAGCCTCGCCCTCATCTGAATGGAAGGGAAGCCTACAGTTTTCTATGAGCAAATCAGAGAAACACCTATATCAGGTCCAGAAGGGATGCCCTTCTCCCAACCATATAGGGGAACCTGAGTACAGGAAGAGTCAGAAACTCTTCCTGGTGGTAGTAGCAGAGTCAGGATTGTGACCCAACTCTCTAATCCAGTGGTATTTCCAATCCTGTAGGGACTGCGAACATCTACAGAGGCCCTGGATTAATTCTGGGGCTCTCCATTCCCTTGATTTACTTTTCCTTCAGACACTAGATTCCTTAAGGGCAGAGTGCAGACTTCCAAAATTTAATATTTATTCCTCCATATATTTGACATATATTGGTTTAGCATCTCTTACATCAGTTATTATCTATTTCAGGCACCAAGAGCACAGCAAAGAACAGAACAAACTTCCTGTCCTCCTGGAGCTTACATTCCAGAAGGGCGAGTTAGTTAATAAGCATAAAACCCAAATAAATATGTGTGATTTCAGTTGATGACAAGTGTTATAACAAAACATAAACCAAAGAGATGGGAGTCACAGGGTGCTAGAGTAGGAGGTAGGGACTGCTATTTTTTGCTGTGCTGTCAAGGAAGGCCTCTCTGTCAAACTTATGTCACAAATGTTACTTTGAGGGTACACAGATTTCACCTGCTAAGTGCACAATCAGTGTTTACTGAATTGTTTTTGGTTAAATGAACCTGCTAATAATATGTGTGTGCTGGTTGCAGGGGGGCAGAGGTAGAGAGAGAGAGAGAGAGAGAGAGAGAGAGAGAGAGAGAGAGAGTTTAAATCACAGGATAGCCATAAATGGAATTTTGTATAGCCCCAAATCCATTTTATGGTCATGAGGATGGGTGATGGAGAACTGACTCTCTGAAGTTTTTTATTCAGGCAAATTTCAGTATAATTAGATCCATTCTAACCAAAACTTGACATACTTGAAATAAATTACACCTGAGATAAGTGCATCTAAAATTCAATCCCTTTTGAGTGTTTCTCTATTCATTTGGGTATATTATTCATGCATCTCAGTTTTAACAAGGCAATATAAATATATCCTGAACTTTGGCTTTGGAATAAATATTCATCATAATTTGTTTTAATTTTGGATAAGTACTTACAAATTTTTGTTCTTTTTTGCTTATTTCAATATCTTCATTAGAAAAATCACATGACATACAATTAGAAAGAACAGAGATGCATACATCAATGTAATGGGCAATGGATTCTATGTTTTAAGAATAGGATTTATTTTCAACCTAGCAAAAATCTTGCCAGAGAACACCTGCTATTTCAAACCTTGAAAGCATGATTTCTGAGCCAAAATTCCTCATTTCATTTGTATTTGAAAGATTCATTCTTATAATCTATTGGTTATTCTCAAAATCTGCAAGCTTCAAGACCTATCAAAATGAACTCATTATTACATCTTCAGCCAAGAATTTCCAACTTGAACTCTCAGCTCTTGGACTGTGACTTCATAATTTCTAAACAATGTCCATAAAAACAAATTATTCTCCACCACTGAAATGAAAAGGCAAAATCAAAGCTCCGTGGCTGAATTCATCCTCTTGGGCTTTTCTAACTTTCCAGAACTCCAAGAACAGCTCTTTGGAGTTTTCTTGGTTGTATACCTGGTGACTCTCTTGGGAAATGCCATCATTATAGTCATCATCTCCTTGGAACAGAGCCTCCACGTTCCCATGTACCTGTTCCTCCAGAACCTGTCCGTGGTGGACATGAGCTTCAGTGCAGTCATCATGCCTGAAATGCTGGTGGTCCTCTCCACTAAAAAAACATCAATTTCATTTATAGGCTGTTTTGCACAGATGTATTTCATCCTCTTTTTTGGTGGCACTGAATGTTTTCTCCTGGGAACAATGGCTTATGACCGATTTGCTGCAATCTGTCATCCTTTGAGTTATGCAATGATTATGAACAAAAGGGTTTTCATGAAATTAGT